>BMAO01005529.1:0-24001 GCA_019973975.1 Trichonephila clavata | reverse complement strand
ATAAAGCATTTACTTTCCACAGTGTTTCCCTTTCTAAATCTGCATCGAGTTCAGTGGAGGAATCATACTTGGTGTTATACTCTTCATCATTTGATTTTTCCTCATCAAAACCGCGAAGAGAATTTCTTCATCCGAAAATACTGTTGTACTATATCTATTAAATACTGTATCTATTAAGTTACTTAAAAATGACATTTCTTCATCATGAGTACAATAATACGCTATAGCATAAGGAAGATTTAAAACGTGCTCATGCATTCAGAACTGTAACGGTGATTCACGAGCAGATGACATACTCGAAGAGCCGATATCCATAAATATATACTTAGAATTCGCCTAAAATCTAAGGCCTTTCAAAGGATATGACCTTAAAGTCAGCTAAACAAGAGAAACTATCCATTTTCCAAAAATGGTTTAGAAGAAGCATTGTAAAAAGTTAGATGGTGGGTATGATACACCATGCGCGAGAAGTGCCGGGATAAAAGTCATGGAATCCAAATAACATTATTGGTGGCGAAGTTGTAACACATTATCTAGCGAAATTTCCTATACTAAGTTCTGGTTTTCTTTAATGTTACGAGAAAGGTTTCCATTGCCTCCCTCTAACAGAAAAATCATGTTATGAGGATGTGTGGTTGTATATAAAGTTATGTGAAGTTGACTTCGAGAGGAATCAATTCTATGGTTAGAATAATTTGCAAAACGTTCGTTTATTTTACTTTATGATTCTTGTTCTCTCCTTACCTCTCTCTGTCCCTCCCTTTTGTACACTGTTGGCCACACAAAATGCAACACTCTGAAGGAAGCACGCAAACCATGTGAAATTTACATCATGCATGGCGGTGTTGAAATATACAAATCATTAGAATTATAGCGCAGACGTACATCACGGCTGAATATAGCGCCACTTGAAAGCGGTATATAAGGGGAAAACAGAGTCATGATTTAAATTGCGGCAATAATATTTTTTTGAGTGAGTTGTTTACCTAAGATTCGCTGAAGACATCGAGCGTTTCTTAACTAAATTTTTGAATTCGACCGAGGAAAAACAGCAGCTTATAGGGATTGCGGATTATCCTTCAAAGAAATCGGTCAACATTTTGAACGAAATCAAGCTACTATGATGCCATTCAGCCATCACTGGATGCAGGAGGAAATGACGGAACAAACAGGGTTGGTCGCATTCCCCTCCTTGCACCACTGCCCGTGATGACAGGTAGATTGTGCACAGAGTAGTGATGGATCGCACAGTCTTATCACAAAAAATAGCACAAGAGATTCAGTCTGTTACGCATCATTCGGTGCCGCTCATACCATTTAATACCGTTTGCAGCAGAGTGAAATGTCCGTAAGGCGTCAAATACTTCGCTTACCCTTGACTGGAAACCACAGGGGTTTGCGCCGCCAATGGTGCTTAGAGCGGCGGACGTAGAGAAAAAATGGAACGACATTGTGTATATTGACGAATCCCGCTTCTGCCTGCAATATCACAATGGTCGGATTCGAGTTTGGATACGCCATGATAAGAGGCTTCTGAACTGTTGCTTTGTGTATCGCTACACTGATCCTGTACTCATTATCACGGTTAGGGGTGGCATTGGATTTCACTGCCGCATCCCTCTAGTACGCATTACCGGTCCACTGAACTGCCAGCGCTACATCTGAGGTGTTGAAGCCCGTGGTCCTCTCATAAATTCCTCGCTTGTGGTCAGCCATATTCCAACAGGAAAATGCTCGACCACGTGTGGCACGCAATCTTCGAGAGTTCTTCATCCATCAGATTAAATTGCTTCCTTGAACTGCTTGTTCTCTCGATCTATCACCAATCGAAAACATGTGGTCCGTGCGTGCGGAACGATTGACTCAGGGTACACTAGTCACTGCTACACCACATCAACTTTGGTAATATGGGGAAGCTGCATGGACTTCTGTACGCCAAGGATACATCCAAAGCCTCTTTGATTCTATGCTGAGGCGTGTGGCAGCCTGTTATAGCCAACAATGGCGTCTGCACTAATTACTGATATTGTCCTCATCTATACGTCACAAGAGGCTCTAATTTTAATCATTAGATCTTTGTACATCATGTTATGTGTCAAATAAATTTCACTTTGATATCTCTGATCCTTCTTGGAATTGTATTTTGCGTGGCCAGTAGTGCATATTTGAGCTTAATTTGTATGATGACTTTCCACTGTAAATATGTGGCAGTTAAACCTCAACCTAAACTTTAAAGAATGTTAGCTTAAGAAGGGATACTTTCATGAGAGATTTCGTTACAAAGGAAGAAAAAAATACTAAAAGTTTGCATGATTAACTTTGTATGCAACCTTAATGCCATTTCCCAATTATCATTTGAACCGATGATCGGTATTGGAAAAAAATATATCGTAAGTTCTACTAAAATGGAAGGAAAATAGAACGAACAAAAATTTTAATCAATTTATTAAACTATTAATTTCTTAATTAACAATTAACTCTAAACTTTTTGTGCCTTTAATTTGTTGTTTTTAAACTGTTATTCACTTTTACGGAAGCCAGATTTCGAACAAAGTCACGAGCAACTAGAAATATCCTCTAGCCTCTAGAACCGACTTATGTATGTGTAAGAGTTACAGTGTAATATATATTGATGTATATATATGTATGCATAGTTAAATTAGCTTAATAATATTTTTATTTATCACATTTTTTCTCAATTAAAATATTTTTAAGAGTCGTCTTTCAATTTATTTCAAAACATTTTTTCTCTCTCTTCTTTTTGTGTGTTTTGGAAGTTTGTATTTATGATATTATCTGAGGTCTGTAAAAAGTAACACATACAAATGTTTTTCGTCTTCAATACACTTAAGACAGAATAAAATTCAATCTCTTCCTTAAAGTATACTTTTTTGTTACATACTCGTCAAGAAAGGAATTTTTTTTTAAATATCTTCTCATTTATATGTATATCGAAATATTACAAAATTGAAACTATGTATTTGAAGCTGTTTTATTTTTTTTCAGTATCATTTTTAAGCTATAATCATGTATCATTATAAAGTAGTCGAAACATATGCTACATAAAAAACTGGTTCCCTTCTAGAACGAAATTTGAGTAAATTTCCACCTTTTTTTCATCTATTTCACTATACCTTCTATGAAAGCACTAGAAATATTCATGAGATGAGAAAATAAACATTATTTTGGTAATGTTTCAATATATGAGGCAAATTCGAAAATCTCGAAATGTTTCCTTTCGAAGCTAAATGGAATAGCATTAAATTTTTAGTTTTGCTATTCACGGCAAAATTTATTTTCTTTACGAGTCCAAAATAAAGAGATGAAAACGTTCTGTTTTACAACTATATCCATTTTCTGAAGATAAAAGGGCTCAATAATATTCATTTAGAATTTTTTTTTTTTGTAACGCTTATAAAGAAAGCAAAAATCCAATAACCATTCACTCAAATACACTTTAGCGAACTGTAAAAATAAAGATTCATATTCATCATGTATTCTTTTCCCTCAAACTCCTAAGTAATAACTTTGTTTCCTTATACTGTAGAATTTTTGTATCATTTCAAATAGTGTGTTAAATTTCGAGTGTTCTCAAGAAAGTTTATAAAGCAAAATAAAAAAAAGTTCTCTATTTCAGAATATAACGCATGCAATTCTTTTTTGATTACCCTGCTCATTTTATCGTGTTTGAGATACACTTTCATTCCCTTTTTTACAGAAAGAAAATAAAGAATGTATTATTACCTTACTTTGAAAAGGTTTCAAAATGAAATAACTATCAGTATGTTTGCATCAGAAAAATAAATGAAATCTTGTTTTAAAAAAAATCGTTTTTACTTTTTTCTGGTTAAGGATTTAGATTACTGTTGAGTACAAAGTAGACTGCAGTAGAGAAATTTGAAATATCTTAGGACTACATTGTGAATAGTTATCTATTTCTGCTCATCTGATTTATTTGGTATAACCAAAATTAGCGCAAACTCTTTTCGTAAACGTGAGGTTTGTCAAGAAACAAAAGGCAAGGTAGCCATCTTTTAATCTTTAAAAAATTTATTTTGTTACGAAATGTTTGGACTTCATTTTTATTCGAATTGATTGGGTATTGAGCCCACTAAGAGGAACTGTACTCAAACAGAGAATACCCCTGTCAATAATGCTCAGTGTGCTCACTTCATAACGGTCAAATGACAAAGGCAATCTAGCGCTCACGACTACATTCAAATCTGGCAAAAAAATAACTTGTACTTGTTCTATTTTTAAAATTTAGATGCAATTTCATAACTGGATAAAAATGCTCAAATATAATTAAAAAAATTCCAAAAGATTCCACAATTTAAAAAAAAAAAACTTTATTCATGCACTTATACATTAAGTATATTTTGCTTACTTTTGTACTTTATTTTTGTTGACAAATACGTGCTTTTCAAAAGAAAGTTTCCGCAAAAAGCAAAAGTTGGCAACAGTGACACGAGTGAACTGATTGGCTGGAAACACATGATTGCATTTATCGTATGATTATGACGTCACGATAATTTATGAAATAATTGGCAAGAAACACGTGTTTGTCATTATTATGTGACTATGACGTCACAGGAATTTAGCCTATTCGTAAGGAGAAAATTGACTATAAATGTGGTCACCAACAGTTGTCATGCCGAATAAATTAACGCAAAAAAGAATGGTTTCACAAATACAACTTTAAAAATTTCTAGAATGTTTATTTCAGGAGAAAAAACTAGAATGTTGAAAAACCTGTGTTAAGATCATGAGGCAATTAATGTAAGATTCCCTGCCATCGAGTATGCGTTTCATTCGTATCGTACCATTTTATCAATACGGATTTGCAGTGCTGAGTTCAGTGTTTCTGATAAGTAGGAATGATTCTATTTTATTTCATTTTATACAGCACTCTGATGCAACAGAGGGCCGTTGGTGATGGATTTAGTGATTTTGAACCTCAATCAAATAATGAGGATGAACACTTGAGCTGACATACACTCTAAATTTCTGCAGCACACCAATGGGAGAATTTTGATCCTGAAAGCATTTAACGTGCGTCAGCCCAAATGCACGGTGGGTCTTCACTGTTACTAGATTTCGAACCCAAAACTCGATAAAGCAAGACACGAGTTCGTAACCTTGATCTCTTGGTGACCGCGGCGACTCTGCGAAGGGGGCGCGATCACATATTGAAAAATTGAAAACCAAAAAATATTTTTTAAAATATTAATTAACTAAAAGTAACAAACAAAACAGTCTGACACAATAAGATATAAATACACATTTACACTGGTATAATACACTCATAAATGTATCAATGATGTACATTAGGTGCTTCATAATTCATTTAACAATATTAAGTTAATAACAAGTTTAACAATTACCATTGACCCCTTGGGCTTGTTATATATAAAATTAAATACAAAAAGTAGCACATATCTTGATAATTTGCGAGGTTTATAACTAATTCCTTAACTGCCGATTAAAAGATACCTGATTATCTCCCAAATGACACAATTTTCCCGAAGGCATGTGTATGCCATGTATTGGAAGGGAGGGAGAAAAGAAATAAATAAGCAAATTCTCTGGAATAAGTAAATACTTTGCAAACACTGTCAAGGTATTTTAATTGCATTCCAAAGGATTCGAAATAATTTTATGAACATCACTGCACATAAAAGATTGTACTTTTGAAAGGACGTATACATAAGTCCCGGGCAATAACCACTTTGGCAGAGCGAGACGTTTATATAGGTTGGTGGCACTTAACAGGTTCAAGTCGTGTTATAACTATAGCTTCAAAGTACAGTATTATTGAATTCATTACATTGTTCTTTTATGGAGGGGGGGTTGCGATGAAAATTATAATTGAACATTGGAGAGGAAATATTGAAAGTTTGAGAAGCACTGAACTAGAGATACTGGAATAAGTCTTATTCTCTCTCACATTACTTGTTTGTTAACTTCCAGAACATTTGCAACATTTTGAACCTGTTCAGCCACACAGCAATATACGCACAACAAAGCAATAATTAAAAAACCTTTATCAGCCCTTGCATTAAATTTTCATCTAATTATCTCTGTCCAATTATGTGTTATGTATACCTTTGAAATTTCTAAGTCGAATAATTTAACAACTTGGTACTTTTTAATCCCGAGGATCTGAAATTATGCTTTTATAGGACGAACAAGGATTATTTATAAATAATAATAATAAATAGAGCATTTAGAACATTTATTGCTTTCACTTGTACTTGACTTATTTCTTTATTTAGTGTGTATATAATTTTCTTTTTTCCGATGTGGAATTTTCATCTTTCAGTTTCCCGATGTAGAATTCCCATATTTCACTTTCCCGATGCAGAATTCCCATCTTTCAGTTTCCCGATGCAGAATTCCCATCTTTCAGTTTCCCGATGTAGAATTCCCATCTTTCATTTTTCCCCTGCAGAATTCCCATCTTTAATTTCCACATGTAGAATTCCCCTCCATTGGTTTTCCAATGCAGAATTTCCATCCTTCAGTACCCTGGTGTTGCCTTCATTTATGAGCTATGCTTCAACCACATGTTCCTTTTATTAATATAGACAAACTCAGAAAATCAAATAGTCAACTGAACGATCAATGTGCACTTTTGCAATCTTCGACGACGTGCAAAATTGCATAGTTCATATAAAAATAATATAAAAAAATCACAAAACCTTAAATTGAAAAAGAAATTAAAGCCTTAATTTAAGTCAAAAAGCTACCTGAAAAAGGCAAAATAGGTTTAGTTTTGATGAAAAAATCATAAAATATTACGGAAAAAATTCTGGTTTAGCTTACGCTTTTGACAAAGAAAAAAGGGCGCAGAATTCAATAATGGATTATTTACTCTATATTAAACTATCCAATATATATATTAAAAGTACGTCTAGTAGGCATTGGTATATAAGGAATTAGACTAAAAATAGGATCCAAACACATGGAAGAGTATATATCAAAAAATCTTGAATTGTAAAAGAAATTAGAAACAGTATACACTCATACATCCTTCAGGACCGACGAAAAGAGAAAGAAACGTTTCCCCAGTACCGCACGTTTCGACAGTATACTCACACACACGACCGGGAAAATTTCACTGCTAAGCCTAATTTCATTTAAAACTTAATATAAAATCTTTAATTCACAATCAAATACGCTAAAATTTATAATTAATATTATTGATAATATTTGAATACACAGTACAAAAAGTTTCGCTGCATTAAAAAATAATTGCAAATTTTAAAGAAAATGTTTTTCTTTTAATAAAATAAAGTAATATTTTCTCTCTTTTCGCCATGATGATTAAAGTAAAACAGACGCAAAACTTACAAAATACTATCTGGCAAATCCCAAACGATAAATTTACTCTCATATACACTTGTGACTTAAACTGGTAAAAATCTTTGAAATAACAGTTAATATATCTTTTTTTTTAATTAATCATTATAGATTTTTTAGTATCACATTAGTATTATATTTTTTATTCTTCTGGTTAGGACAACTCTGGTTGCTGTAACAGCGAACAAGAATCGTTTGTTCTTACTGAATTAAAAATAGTCAGTAAGAACAAACGATTCTCTTTTTCGTTAAAAATGAGTCATCGCATTTGTTGTATGAATATATTTTAAAAAAATGTTTTTTAGAATAAAAATTATTGTTGTAATACCAAGCAAAATAAAAATAAACAAAAATAAAATAAATACTGAAACTATAATTAAGAGTTTCTGATGCCCAATAAACTAATAAGCTTTCGATCTTTTTTTCAACTTATAGCTAAAGTATAAACAGATATCTCTCTCCAGAGCGTAATAAATCAGGAACCTAAAAATGCCCGACTCTCTCGAGAGAGTTAAACATGTGCAGTTGTTTACATTCATAAATTACCGAAATCACATATTGAAGCTCAAAGTTTTGTGAAACATTATTCGAAAAGAAAACGGATTTTTAACACAATCTAGTAATTTATAAAAGTAATATAAAAACGTTCCAAACTCAAATCATACCAGTGTGATTATGGGCCTCAGAGCAGGGAAAGCGCAATCAATACATGATACAGTGGGCTTAGAGGAGAAACGCGTATACATATATTGTGATCACTGATCCTGAACGGGATATATTAACTTTAACTTTATACATATGTTAAAGCACAAATAAATACGAGCAATTTAGCTTAAAAATAAACTAAAGAAAAAATTACATTATAAACACTGATTCAAGTGAAAACCATCTAAAACAGATAAAATATGCGCAGCTTTCTTCAAACTAATATCAAATGCCAAGGCATAGGCTGAAAAATAAATTAAAATATTAACATTAAGAGAAGTTAAGAATTATGGAATACAGATGAATCAAACCTAAGCTTATCTTAGTATTTCTGAAAAAAGATAAAGTTTGTTTTGATCGAAATGCATCCAGATTATTAAAACAGAAAGCCTAACAAAAAGAGTGTTGCCAAAAATAAAATAAAACGGTTAAAAGAATATATTTTGCAAGGATTTAATTCAAAATACTAATTTAATTCCGCAACACTAATTAAATAAATGTAAAAATATAAAGATAAACACATTAATAATGAAAAGTTATGATTTCCAAAAAAAAAAAAACTGTATGTAGAATAATCTATTGAATTCGGTGAGACGTCGTTTTTTATGACGTAATATTGTCTAAGCAATAAAAAATCATTTTCATAAATAAATCTAAAGCGAATCTTTAAAAAAAAAAATTTCGACATACAAGCCGTCATTACATATATTTTTACCATGCCAAATTTTATACACCAGAATCTTTCTCTTTCTATGCTTCACTGAAGATACACACACATATAAACTCTTTCTTTTATTAATGTAAATAAATATTTTTAAAAGTATGAGAGAAAAACACATAAGAACAAAAAGTTCAATAGAATTTTCTTTACAAATATTGACAAAAGGTCTACTGAAAACACCAGAAAAATACAAAAAAGTGTTTGGTTTTTATTACAAGACTAAATAAAACATTCGAATCGGTAGATGAAATGATTTATGCATAAATCTTCAATTAAAGAAATAATCAGGGGATATTCTTTCGTATCTGCTGAATATTTATGAGGTTTTTTCCCCCCTTTTACTCATAAATGAAATAATTCTCAAGTGTGTTTCTAATGAACATTTATTTCTCTCCTTCATCAAGAAGTTCTTTCCGCAATTTGCATTAATTATTCGGAATGTATTCGAATTGTATAATGAATACTTCAATAAATTATGGAATCCAAATGGTAAAAATATGAACACAACAGAAGAAATGCGCAAAGCAGAAATACTTCTTAACACGGAAAGTCTTTTTGGAAATGAGCCAAATTGTTGCGTAGGAGAAATTATCAACAAAAAAAAAAGATATATATATATGTATTCTTTTAGAAAAAAACGTAATTAAATATGTATATTCTCTACCCTTTAGGTACATAAATAATAAATTCCAATAACTTTTAAAGTATATAATTTTTTTCACGATACAAACAGTGTGCATATGTAAGGAAATTTCCTCTCAGGAAGTTAGTTTCAGAAACAAAATAATGAAGATATTTTAAATATGTATTGCCTTTACAGTCAGACCTCGATTTACCGAAACCCTATTTAAGGAATTTCGTGTTTTAATGAATTCTTCTTGAGTAAGACGGAAAAATCCTTTCTTATTTCCTCACAATCCTCAACGCAGGGAATATTTTAAGATTTTTACGATTATGATATGTTTGATGACAGACTGCCTATATATATGTGCAACTGAAGTTGAGGAAATTGCTGATTTGTCTGAGCCAATTAATACAGTGCTGCTTAAACTTGCAATATTTCCGACCCAATATTGAATCATAATTTTTATCGAGCCCTTCCCCTTTCGATACAAATTAACAGTGCATTTTATTCAATAATACTATACATTGACGCTAAAGCTAGAATACGACTTTAACCTCTTAAGTGCTAACGGCGTATATATACGTATCTTCAATGGCCCGGACGTATATATACGTCTTTCTAAAGTACGATCAATTGTGTGCACTGCTATCTATAACATATTCCGAAGCCTTTGGAATGCAATAAAAGTACCTTGACATTATTAGCGAAGGATTTACTTATATCAAAGGATTTCCTTATTTATTCCTTTTCTTCCCCCTTTCCACATTACACCACATACGTTAGCCAACAGTGGCCGCGGTAGCCAAGTGGTCTAGGCATCGGATCATGGCTAGCCTGTCATGAGTTCGATCCCAGTACCACTAAAGACATACGATGCGGAGTGATGCACGTTAAATCTGTCGAGAGCTCAAACGTCATCCCATTGGTATGGTGTGGTGTGGTAATTAGGAGAGAGGGGTGCCAGGACAGGTGTCATCCGCGTCACTTGACCATGGTTCAAAATTACGCGGTCCGTCCCCAAAAGCCCTCGTGTTGCTAAACAGTGCGACGTTAATATTCTCTCACTCACTCACGCACGGAAAACGGAGGCATTGGGCAGCGAATGACGTAACTTTTAATTGGCAGTAAGGGATTACTTATAAACCATACAAATTATTAGGATGCGTTCATAGTTTCACATATGACAAGCCCATGGGGGGGTCACTGGTAATTATTAAACTTGTTCTTAACTTAGTATCGTTAAATTATAAAATACAATGTGCAATACTTATACTTTTAATAAATGTATTATATCCGTGTAAATGTTAACTTTAATTTTTATTATGTCAGAATATATTTTGCTTGTTTACTTTGAGCAAATAAATAATTCTTTTAGATAATTTTTTATTTTCGGCTTTTTCAATATGCTCGCCCCCCTCTCGTACAGTGATATGGCCCTTTAGGGGGCGGGCCCCACAATTTAAAAAACGCTGAATTAATAGCGATTCTGATGCAGAAATAGACAATAAAACTCCTGTCAAAACAGATACAATTTGTAATGTTTTAGATTACTTATATGAAAACATACCTCTCTTTTATGCAAAAGGGTGCAAATGAAACAGTATTTTCGTTTATGCATAGAGTCGAAAATGAAGTCTTTCGAGTAAGGAATCAAAAATATTTTCGCAAGTAAGTATTTGAAAATTTTCAATTAACTGGTGCGTAATAATTCGCTAATAGTATTTTTTAGCTGTTGAATAAAACGAGTGTAATTTCTAACTAAAGATATTTTTTTAGGTTGGAGCTTATGGATTTTCTAAAGTGTAAATACAGAATTGTATTTTGCTTGTATCCCGATGTAACGCATAAACCCGAATTAACGAATGAAATTATCAGTGTCGATGAATTCGCTAAATCGAGGTCTGACTGTATATATTTAGGTTTCCCACATTTAAGTAACATATAAGTTCATCAAATAGTTCATGGATACTTATGGAACTTTTATAACCTCGTTAACATCGTGCGCACTTGATTCAAAACTATTCGACTTTGAATTTTACTGCGCATGTAGAGATTCTAAAGCGACGCCACTATGCACGGTGAGAAGAAACAGCTTCATGTAATTTGTTGAATTTTTTACGGCGCTCCAATGTACCGGACATTTCTTGCAGGTGCTGCTGTACGTGTTTGTCAGATTTTTATTTAAAAATGACGGAACAATTTAAGCTAGAATACTGAATTAAATTTGGTCAAAAGCTTAAGGATTCTCAAAATGAAACAATTAGTAAGATTCCGCAAGTGTTTGGAGACGATGCTCTAAGGGGTCATGCAGATGTTCAATAGTTTTCAAAAGAGGCCGCACATCGGTCGAGAGTGACCAGCGGCCTTGAAGGCTACAAAAAACTCTATGACGGGTCTATTCGTGATATTTTTCCTATTAATTCTCTTGGGGAAACTTTGGGGCTAGCATTCACATTAATTCACAGCTTTTCAAGAAGAACACGTGATATGTAAATTAGTTTGACTATATAAATATAAAAAAAAAAAAAAATGAATCAATATTATATAATAAATATAGAATTTGTTGAATGTAATATAGAAGGAGCCGGGAAGCTGTCACGTAAGTTGCGAATATTGGAATATTTTCATTCACAAACCTAGCGCGAGTTTAAGGAAGTCATTGCTTAGATTTAAATTATTAGATTGAAGATTTAAGATAATAGAATTAGCTATCAGTTCATTAGTGCTTGTTCTTATCTATTTCACGTAGTCGGGTTTACTTACAGTTGGGTATTAAGAATAGACAACGCTTTAGATATCACTCCTAGGTTTCTCTTGTAGTTTCACTTGTGATTGTTTAAGTGTGTGTTCAAGAAATAATAAAACTAATTGTTATTATGGAGTTTGTTGGTGATGCTTTGTTCCCCCCCCCACACACACCTAGAGACGTGCATGACGGAGAAAAGTGGGTGCCAATTAGACCCCCACCCCCACAACTCGAAATGCAACTGTTGTTGAAAAGATGAACAATCTAATGATTAACGATCTACGTTTGACCGTACTAAAGACTGCTGAACAAGTTAAGATCAGTACAGTTAAGCACATGCAATTCTGTGTGATGAAGCACAGAACGGGTGCAAAATTTGTTCTTAAGCTTCTGTTGGTGGAACAGACAAACTCCGTCTTGTAGTTGCAATGGACCTACTGGACATTGCCAACGCTTAACCTGGCTCCTTGAAACTTCTGGCTGTACCCAAAAATGAAAATGCCATCGAAAGGATCCCATTTTCAGAGTAGATATGAAAAAATGCAGAGCGCGATGTCTGAGTTGAACAACATTCCAAAATATCCTTAGCCTTCAAGAAATGTTTTCAACAGTGGAAGGAATGCTGGGTTATAAGAGTTCGTAAAGACACAATGAACCTACTTTGAACTTGATTAGGATATTTATTCCGCAAAATAACTGAGATATTTTTTTCGCCAAAGGTCGGATACTTTTTAAACAGACCGTGAATATTTTCGTTTGAAAAAATGTCATATATTTATTGATATGCCAAATATGAATTTTCATATTCTTTTATATATTATATAGGTCACAAAAAGTCGATACTTTATTTATACGTTTTAAAAATAATACATTTATAATACGTTAATAAACTTTAATAATATGTTTCAAGTTACAGGAATTTATTTAATTCCTTTAAAAATTCACAAAACTAAATATGTGGTGATTAAATTAAATCCGGAAATGTCTCGTTCACCTTATCATATTCATAAAATTAGATTACTCTGTTTTGCTTTGACCTTTTCAACTAAGATACACGAACTTGTCTGTCGTCAATGACATTGTTAAAAAATTCGTAGAATTTCTGAAAATACTTCAAGAGAAAAATATCTTTCCTACTGTATCATTTCAGGAAATAAATTGCGATTTTACTAAGACAAATGAACACATTTCAAACTAAATCCTTGTTCGCAAACAAAGCTAACACATTACTTAACCTTAATTTATTACCTTTTAAACTACTTTACACTGACCTTTCCCTAACCTGAATGTTTATCATCAACGATTTGAAGGATAATTTAGGCAAGAAACTTTAAAGAGACATTTAAGAAACTAAAAGAATGTATTATAATCTTTTTAAATTCTTAGCGTAAACGAATGGACTAAATTCATGTGACGTCATAATCACATGATAATTTTAAACCACGTGTTTTTAGCCAATCAAGTTCAAAAACGCATACGACGTCATAGTCGCGGATATATGCAATTATCCTTTTTCAGCAAATCAGCAATTATCCTTTTTCAGTCATGCACTTCGTTGTTGCCAAATCACGCATTTTACAGAAACCTTTTTTTAAAGAAATTAATATTTGTCACAATATTTAAAAGTACATGCATAAAACAAGACTTTTTTTTCTTTAATTTAAAAATATTTTTGCAGACATTTCTTTTTATAACTCTTGAGCATCTTTACCCAACTATGCAATTTGAAATTTTACCTAAGTTTTACAAATAGAATAAAAAGTACGAGCTAGTTTATTGTCCGTTTTGAATTCAATGTAGAACACGTGTTTGTATTATCATGTGACCGTCATGAATTTAGTCCATTTACTAAACCATCCCCAGTCTAAATCTAATTATCAAAATATCATTTTGAGCAAACTCTTGTATAACACTTTAATAAATACTTTTTAAAAAAAACTTTTGTGGTACAAAGTACAAAAAAAAAAATCACATCACTGCTTTGGATGGTCTGGAAATAACTTATCGGGCATAATTTCAGGAAACAAAAAGTGTGTGGCAACACCTCGCTCTAAGGCTCTGTCGCTAGCCTTTATGGGCTTAGGTCTCATCTTTCTCCGCAATTTATCAAAAGTGGCAGCAAGACTGGGAAGCTGTCTTTCCTTATCGTGAAGTTTTATGTCTTGATATTTATTGCGAGAAATGAGCTATAATTCAGATACAGAAAGTTTAGGATGGAGATAACAAGTTGTGATATTGCTTTATCAGCGTGAAGTAGTTTTCTCTGCAACACACCGTCGATCTCCAAGGTTAGACGGCTATAAATTATTATGTATCTTTTGGTTGTTCCTATCTTTTGGTTTGGGGTGTTACCATAAAATGTTACTCGTTGGAAATAACGAGATTTTAGTACAATAATCAACTAATATATCTTAAATATATATTTTATAAAGATACACTCAATTTTATTAATGATCAATTTAAATAAAAATGTATATGTTTAATTTTTTTATATTTATTCTCCTTGTATTTTAAACCTCTCTTTATATAGGAAAAATGTGACTCACGCATTCACCCACTCACTTAATCACTCATTCACTGACTCACGCAAACACTCATAAGAGTTTCACTTCTACGTCTAAAAGTGTGGAAGAATTGGAAGGAAGACTAGTCATATATTTCAAAAACAATCTAATTTATTCATATTATTAACCACAACTCAAATTCAATCGATCAAGGATAAGGGATGCACCCAATTAATCACTATGCAGAGAATTAACGAGATACGCGAGATATGACGTTTAATTCACTTACTTAATTCAATAGCTCTTACTTATTCGCTATATAATCCAGATTCAGTCTCTAGTGACAGTTAGTCACCATAAATAGAACAGTTATCAAATATTAAATACCCGCGATTCACATTCAATTTGATTAAGCACTGCTCCACTAGCTATCTATCCTATCTCGCTCTCTAACCTGAAAACCTAGACATTATATAGTAGCCTTATTTTACATACTCACGTTTTCTTTTTCGAGGAGGAACTTTATAATAACATTTTTCAAGACCAGAAATTCTCCAAGAGGACTGTTAGTTAAAGAAGCGTGGATATAACCGCCACACACTAATTTATTTACTCCCTCCCTCATCACGAAATTTCCGGAACTGTTAGACCTACAGACTTAAATTCAGTCAGACTGGTTTCTTTTGTTGAATAAATACCCGCTAAGAACGGGTATTGCAAAAATCAACTCCCAAAATTTTGCTGTGGCTATTAGACCAACAGATTTGAAATTTGGTCAGTATGTTTTATTTGCTAAGAAGAGATGGACTAAGAATGGGTTATCCATACCCAAGGGAGATGGCTTTATGAGAGCATTAAAGACAAAAATAGGTTCATTATATAATTTTGGGTATTTTCTTTTTGAAATAAAAATGCAAAGTATATAAGAAAGTGTGTCGTTACAATCAAAAACTTAATACTTAGACTTAGATGTATATAACTTCAAAAATATGTATATTCTTACAATACAATTTGAGAAAACCCTTGTAAAACCTTCCTCTTCAACGCTTAAGGGCGCAACTACTGGTGAGAAAAAAAAATTTTTTAAAAATGGATATATCCAGATTTTTTGTGGTTTTTAGATTTGTTTAGTACATTTTAAGAAAAATATTGTAAATTTAAGAACAGAAAAGGAATTATTATTACTAAAAGGGGAAAGAATGCGTAAGAATTTACAAAAAAATAACATAAACGGGGCCCATTCTGTTCAAAAATTTATGAACAAATTTTCAATTTTTCAATTCTGATGCGTTCTTATGTTATTCATTTTTGAACTGACCTTCAGGATAAGAGATATTTTAATTTTTACAATAACTAGAGCTCTTTATCTTAGTTATTATATGAAATTGTTCAAAAAAACAGTGTATATATTAACATTAGGGACAGTAAATTTTGTAATAAAACAGTGATTGATAACTCTGAAGGTTAAAACACTTGTGCTTCTATACAGAATATGCACAAACAATTTTACTTAATTATTTTCAAACCTTTTTGAGCAATCGCTGTCCTCATTTGAGCTTTTTTAAAAAAATACATTTCGAGTAAAACGCTTTTTAGACTATGACATCTTGCTTAAAGAAATGGCATCTGCTTTTACTAAAACACTTGTAGTTTTTGTTCTACTGAACGAAAAATAATAAACTTGGTATTTTCATAAAGCTAATAAAAGATGGTTTAAAAAATAAAATCTTAAAAAAGTTGCCAGCTTTTGGCAAATTTCACAATTTTCGGGCAGTCCGATACCTTAAAGACCTCAAAACAACTTTCCTTTTAATGCTACAACACCTAGAAATCAGAATTCTGTCCCTTTTCTTTGCCATCTACTTTAATTTATTACTTTTGCTCCAAGTTTTCTTTGGAAAAGGAATTAGAAAGAACAGATCTTAATTACCTCTCAAATAATCCTTCTTTATTTGATGCGAACCATTAGTTTTTTGGGAAACACTTTGGCTAAAAGTGATTAAAGAAAAAGTAGAACGCGAAGTTCTTTCGGATTCAACTTTGAAGGGTATAAACAAATTTAGCTTAACTATTTGTCAGCTTTTAGTTAGAGGTATGCAATTGATCCATTTTTTTAACGAGGGTTCTTTTGAAGAAGCAAAAAACTAGTTAAGTTGTCATTCTTCTATGTTGAAGAAATTTCCTTTTCTTGATTATTTTGTGAATAAAATAAAATGATTTCTATCTTAACATTTAGTTCGATATAAGTGTTATAAAATGTATCATGAGGCTAAAGTAAATCAGATATTTTGAATGCCTGAGAATCACTCCGATTTTTGAAAATATTTATATATTTTTTAAGTGTTTCCACATTTGCAGTATGCTATTCAGTCTTAAAGGAATACTTAGATTTTTTTTAAAAAATATCGAGAGAGAAGGATAAAATAATTCCAGAAAAACCTTTATTATGTTTTCCTCTTTCGCATGCACTTTATCCAAATCGATGGATTAGAATTGTTTTTAAGGTGAAAATCAGGATTGTCTTAGAATTCGTATTACGTTTAGCAGTTCAAAATGGACGGTAGACTGGAAATTTAAGAAACTTTTTTATAATATTGTAACGAATTTCACTGTTGGGTTCAGGGATTGAATAGACTTTAATCAGGACAGCGATAAAACAGTTCTTTATTATCAGCCCAATGAAGAATACAATGTTCAGAAAGGCATAAGAACAGCCGAAATCACAGTAATACAACACAACAGTAATACAACACAACAGTAACACAACGCAATGTACTGATCCAGCGGGAATAGATCAAATTCAAAGCCGTAGGCTTTCGTACACTTTTCGGCATAAATCACAACGGAATCACCCGTAAAGTAACAGAGGCTGCGGCGCGTCTGAGCTTCAAGAAATCTGAATAACAACTGTCTCATGTTGCATTTCAGTATGCCTTATATAGACACGGTGAAAGTGGTAGAGCATTCCAGAAAATAGGAGAACCGCCCGGAACCAGAAGTCGACAAATATCGCCAATATCGCCAAATTTGGCGACAAAATAAGTTGCCAACTAAACGATATCGCGAGATACCAAAGAGCCCCATCTTATTTACAAGGTCCCATAGCAATTGATCTAATTCACATGTTTACATGCAATAAACATTAATCCTGCACTATGTTTCAAGCATAATAGAAATTTTGACATAATTTAACATTATAAAAACATTTTAAATACCAAAATCGTAACAATATTAATATCATATAATATGTTATTAAAAATATTTTAGTTACACAAGTGATTAAAGGGAAAAAATTTAACTTAAAAAATAAATCCGAGAATGTTTTTTTTTGTTAAAAAGGTTTTAAACACTTTGCCACTTTAAAAAGACAAATGATCTCCCGTTATAAATACATCTACTAAAAATCAGTAGTGTACAAAGACCTCTCTTATGAAGTTCGGATTCACATTCTAAAATGCACGCTGGCCTCATCCACCAAGGCGTAAACTAGGCTTAATGGTGAAAGTTAAAAATCTGTTAGTGATTCTTTTTCGCATGATTCTGGAGTCTTTTTAATTACCCACCTAACGCGAAATGCAATTTTAACACTTCAACTTTAACTCTTAAGGAAGTGCAATGTTGGCGAATATTGTAATGAGATGATGCAATATTGCATCAGTTGCTGGTTCCTGCAATCAACCTACCAAGATTAAGAAATCATGAAAATAAAGAAAATTCTCGATGCTTCATGAGAGTACAAAGAACAATCATAATAGATTAGATACTTTAAAATGAAAAAAAAAATGCCTGTGTCCATCGTAAGATTTGCGCGTGTGTTTTATTGTCAGTTTTTTAGTGTTTCCTAAAATAAAATGGAGAATTAAAGAAAATATGAATAATTCTGAAATACGACAAAGGGCCAAGAAGTAAATACGTCATTACTAAATTTAAGCAAATTTATAAAAGACTTTGAAGAAAGATGATATATATATATATGCAATCTACAAAATATTATCACAAGTTCTAGCAAAGATAAATAATAGGTGTTTTTAGGTATTACGTGTGTTTTAGGGGAAGTTTCAATCGCTTAGTAAGGAGCATGTAAACGATTATAAAAAATTTTCCCCTAGGAATCGCGAAAAAAAATCCATCAAAATATTCGAAATCTAAATCTTTTTCGAGGAATCACGAATTAATTTTTTGTCAAAATATAGGTTTTAATTCTGTAATACTGTTGCATTTCGATTGCTGTATTCGTAATTATGATTTAGATAAATTTATATAATTTTCATTCAAAAATGTAATCTTAAGTTAAATTTGTGTAATACTGGTAAATTAATTGAGCGAGTTTGAAGCCAAATAACTGTTATCTTCTAAAGGTTAGCAGAAAATGCTCACAATTTCTTAGACTTTCTTGAAACTCTTGCTTGTCAATAAGGAATGAATTTGATTTTCTAATTAAAGACTTTCGCGAAAACATTTCAAACTGAATTTTATATACTTTTACTTTTGGATTGTTTTGTCATTAAAACTGCGTTTTTTTCATAACCTATTTATATTTTACACTAACTTAATATTTTAGATTTTTTTTTAAATTTATTATTTGTTGTTAAAGTTTATGTTTGAAAATTTTCAATTTGAAATTTAACTCTTATTTAATGTAAAATATTTTTAAAGTGGGTAAAAAAGCTTTTATATATAGTGGCAAGTTTAAAAGCAGCAGAAATCGAATATTAGCGTATTGTATGATGGGAAATGTTGTCCATTAAAAACATCTGAATCTCATCTCAATCGTGACGTAGCGATTAAAATTTTACAAAAAGATATATGTTTCAGATGAGTAAAAATGAAAACAGTTTAGAATTTTCGGAAATCTTTTTTTTTCCCCTTGAAGCAACCTGTTTTTGTGATTAGAATTTCGAATTATACTTGCTAATTTAAATTATATTTCTTTGAATTCTATAAAGCAAACTATTTCGGATACCTAAATTCATTAATTTCTTCATCAAAAACAGTATTTCTTTTTCTAAAACAAGCATCAACATTATAAATTGAGTAGCTTTCCAGAAATAAACACATTTTTATTTATTTTGAAATATATGTAGGTGTTTATAGAAGCAAGAAAAAAACCTTGAAACTCTTAATGTATAATATTTTAGATTTTAAATAAGAAAGCCATTGAATTAATAAATTACATTCTTTTTTGAAAATAATATTTTTTTTTGCAATTACTTTTCCTTCTTTATCCAAACATATAAACCCATTTATTCCATTTTGTTGCGTTTGATTTACGTTTAAGGAATGGAAAAAAAATTTTTTGTAAAGATAATTCTATTAATATTTTGAATGCATTGAAATAAAAACTGAATAAAGTTAATGCAAATTTTTTAAAAAAATGAAAATAATCGTATTTTTTAAAGCTATTTAGAAATATTTCATTAAAAAAATTTAAATAATCGTATTTTTAAAAAATTATTTAGAAATATTTCATTAAAAAATGAAAATAATCGTATTTTTTTCAGATATTTAGAAATATATTTCATCAAAATATAACCATACATAATATGTTGTTTGGCCAATTTTTTCTTTAGGAATTTTTTTTCTTATCATAAAATGAGTTTAAGTATAATCATTCTACTCCCAACTTTATAAAGTATTTCATCAAAAAAACTTCAAGAAATTGTTTCTATATTATTTATTTTAAACTATTTTGTAAGTGATAGTCTAAAATTTAAAGAATCGGGTGTGTTGAGTGCCTCGCCGCTTGTAAGAAGCTGTGATCGCTTCACAAATGTAGAGAAGTGAAATACAATCAGCGATTGGGGTGCCCCCGCTAAGACGCGGGGAGAGAGAGTGCAATGACCAGAGATGGCCACGGGCTTCTGGAATAAAGAGACATAGATACGAGACAGTCCACTAAATTTTTTGAGTATGAGTACTTTAATTTAAACTGAGCTATCGATGGGCCAAAGCAGGTTGAGTTTTGGTTTATAAGGGCATGTGCGTGCACATTATTCCCACTAAAGTTGGTCAGCAGGACCACGCCTGCTTACAAGATATCTCTAGTCTAGTAGTACATCGTCAAGGAATTCTGGAACGAAAATATTGGCTATGGTTGTCTCGAAGATTAGTCTCCTTGTTCGCCGGATCTGAATCCACTGGGCATATTCCTGTGAGGGTACCTGAAGGAGCAAATGTATGTGACTCCTCCACAAACATTGCATGTCCTTAAAAGACGTATTACGAACGCTTGTGCTGACGTCTCACGTATTAGGCTCGAACGTGCGGAACGTATCATTCAAACGAGTATCCAAATGTGCGGTGACCCTGACGATGAAAAGTTTGAACATCTCAGACAGAGGTATATAGTTTTAAATAATAGTCCCCCCCCCCAAAAAAAATCGCTTTTCCCGCTTCACAGTGTAGGAAAACATGAAAAAAAAAACAAATACGAGGTCTAAACGTTCTATTCTTTGCATTAATGTTCACAACGTGTCTTTTCCTGATAATCGAAAACGCTCTCCTACTTTGTTTATCACTTTTTCTCCTATCTTGTTCCGTTTTCGAGAAAGAAGTGTCAACTTCACAGTTTACCACCAGGTGGCGGCGTGTGTACTTTACTATACCTAGACACCACTTTCATGAATGTAGCAGCAGCCATTCTGAAGTTAAGAAGGCGGCAAGGGACTTCAGTAGGCATGCTGTATATAGTGATGCTCCAAAGGAGAATGTCATAATTTTTTCACACGAAAACTTTATTCCCTCTTTAAATTTACACTATAGCACCATCAACTACACATCTTGCACTGTTTTTCAAAATTGTCCCCACCGACATTGAGGCATTTGTCACGTGCAAACAGTTTAAGTACTACAGTGTGGTAAAACCCGGTAATCTGCGTTTCGAGGAATTGTCCCACAGCCTATTCCACGTCAGCATTATTTTGGAAGTTAAGTCCCAAGAGAGTAAATCGAAACAGGGAACAAGGGAAAGTCCGATGGAGCTATGCTATTTTCATCTGTGGATGTTGACAGATGTCCGCTTTGACCTTCATCTTCCATAATCTGCCTTCCTAATCTGTACATACAACGACAGCGACCAGCTATTTGACTTCTGTACCATACATGGTTTGTAGGCTTTCAAGGATGATGGACACACTAGTCCCACGTATCCAATCACATTGAATAAACATGACGAATTTCTATTGGTTTCCACGTTGCTAGGACACGCCCACCTGCCATCGGGAATTGTATTTGAATAACCTCGGGCACGCCGATCTTCCACTGATTTTTCTTCTTTTATGTTTTACACATGTCTCATTCCTCCGACGTAGACTTGGCTTCCATCGTTGAACCAGCAATCCATGTGGGTTTTTTTAATGGTAATAGTTTTTTCCGTCTCGTTTACTATCGTCCCCTTCAATAAATAAAAAAAAATAATTACGAAAACCACTTCCATAACGTAGTTTGCTCTTGTATGCCTGTGATATTCTAGTGAATCACTGCGGATACATCAAAATTTTTGCAAAACCTTTCACGCAACATTTTTTCTTTTTCTTTCTTTTTTTGGAAACATTTCTGTACACGAATAGCTCATTCAAGTCCTTAAAGTTGAAATGTCGGTCGGTTCCTGCTTCCCTCTGAAACCCCTTCTCTACCCTCAGACCTGGCTAGGTGTGTGGGAGAAACTGAATAATCAGTAGACACCATCCACTCTAATTATTTTATTGTCACCAAAATATCAAGCAGATACAATAACAATCTAATTAAGATAACAGATCAGATAGTAGAGCGCGGAGGTGAGACTCAATATTCTGGGTATAATAATACGGACCCTCAACTGATTCCACGATAACTTAAACGAGCTCAATATCAACTACGTTGCGCACTAATAAGATAGACTTCTATTTAAATAAGGATCACGATACCTGTACTTTTATGAAGTTGAGTCCTACACTTGAACCTTGAAGGCGATCTTTATCTGGATTTAATTACCGTCGATTGATCCACTCTTAGTAATCTTTCTTTGATAAACTCCGAATGCACTTAATCATTCCACAATCCTTCACTCTCCAACTAACCAACTAACTCGCCAACTCACGAATACAGAATTTATATAATATACTTCATTTGCATAATCACGCTTCCTACACTCGGCGAAAGTTGGTTGAAATAAATATTTTTCTTAAAGAGTCCTGAAGGGGTTAGTAGAGCTGCGTATAGATCCGTCACAAAGTCTTCGCAAAAATTCGTTCTCTTGCAAGTTTGGAGTAGAGTATTTAAATTCCGTTTATATTTTTGTCCAGGATCCTATTTTATTATATCAGACGTATTGTAAAATCGACACAAAGTATACAGAGTAGGTATTTCTTTATTCTAAAAGTAATGTGATTTTCATATGACATCCTCATTTTTTCTCATGTATTCGTATTTTTGAAAACAATTAGATTTGAATTATATTAAAACCTTAACACCATGGTTAAGTAAGTTAAAATTGTAAAACTGAGTGTAAAATATCCCGTACTTAAAAACATCAGGACATTCATCATAACATTTCAAGTATACAATACAAAACTTCAACGATTGTTATACAGCTAGATTGTTTGCACATTACACATAAGGCAATTAACGTTGGAAATGTGAAACGATATGCTAAGAAAACAAAACCTAACGAGCATTGAATCTCAAATAATTTTATCAAAAAGTAGATGTTAAAGAATATAGATGATAGAACTATTAGATGTTGTAGTTGATATTCAAAATAATAATAATATTTGAGTCTTAGATTCATTCAAGCATTTGATTATAATTAAAGTATTAGAAGAACAACAACGCAACTGTTGACTGTGACATGACAGTTTTCACCCAGCAGCCAAAATGTTACAATGTTTAGCTACTTTTCTTCTCCCTTTATTTTTAATAACTTTCCTTCTATTGAAAATATCTTCATGCAGTTTCCCTTAAAACATTCAGAAAGACTTTAGCTATTAAATAAAACAAGAATAGAAATTTAAAAAGGTCTGAGAACCCTTAAGCCAACTTGGGAAATTTTGGTATTAGGAATCTATTACTTAGTCTTGAAAATTAGCGAACTTAGAAGAAGCACAGAAATTAAAAACTAAACATTCACGATATTGCTTTTCAGGATATTCCCATTTCCTTTTATTACACAGTCAATTCATTCCAATGACGTAAGTAGTCCCACGGACTTTACTTCTAACACCCCTACCAGCACAAATAAAAAAGAAAGATCGAAATTACTCCCTGTGGTCCGAAACATCGGAGCTATCTGCACTAATTAACAATCTTTATTCGAACCTTTTCTTAGAAAGGGGTAAGGAAGGAAAGTCTTAATTACCTCT
>BMAO01005528.1:0-169122 GCA_019973975.1 Trichonephila clavata | reverse complement strand
AAAAATTTCTAAGAATGGCTAACATAAATAAAAATTATCTTGTTGGATCTCAATCCAAGACATTGTAACTTTGAACTTAATCAAGTGAAAAAAAAAACCAATATCTTATGACTAATATACCTCTCTCACCACATTTCCATTAGCGTAATGTCAGTTTAGTTTGCAGAGGTTCCTTTGTTTTACACAAGCGAACTTTGGTTGACGCAGAGGATATTCAATACTTTTATAGGGTAAGTTTTCTGGTACGAACTTTGTTATTACTGGGGCACCGAGGCTTCTAATGTAACATGTAATATTAAACTCGCCAACTTCAGATAATGCATTTAGGAAATTATTGAAAAATCGAATAAACTGCGAAGTTTGTTTAGTATCCAACAAGTTTGTTTAGTATCAACAAGGGGGAGGGACTAAAACAAGAAAATTTATAATTTTTTGCCTTATTATTTCAATTGAAAATACCATAATAATTGATAAATAAAAAAAACCATAGAAATATCTATTTTAAAAGAGTTTAGAGTCAACTTAGCCAAAATCACTTTTCGATAAATCAAAGAAAAAACTATGGAAACTCACTTTTAAAAATATTCAGATTAATAACCCCGTTATAAAATTGTGTCTCTTCTACTTTTAAAGTTTATGAATTAATTTTTAAAAAATTAGTATTTATTTTCCTCGCATAATTTGCTACAAACGTCTTTTGATATTTATATATTTTGTAAAAAAAATAAACGAAATGACTTTTATTCCTTCGAGATAAAAGATTATTCTTGTGTATATTAAACTCTAGATTTGTCGGACGGCCTCGTCCTCTTGTTATTCGAGGTAAAGATCTCGCGCTTTGTTTGAGTTCACATGGGAATCCAAACGCAGCATGGGGTCAATACTCGAAATGATTACAACCAAGTAATAATTATTAATCAGTCACTAGAAATGACTACCCGATATGCAGAAAAAGACAAGCTAAAGGGAAAAATTTGTTACTACTTAACCAATTGAGATGCAGCCCCAAAATCGGACAAGTCAAAAACATACAAAACGTGAGACGAGTCGTGGGACCAATAAGATTTTATGAAAGCTTCATTCTGTAACAACTCATGAATCAGTTCTCAAGAGGCATTGTTTACAGATTAGAAGAATATGATCAAACATACCAGTTGATATAACTTAATCTGACCGTATACAAATGATAAGTGTAAAGTATATTGGCGGCAGAACACATGTTACAAATTTCAAAGCGAAAATTAATTGAAAAAAGAATCTGACATTTTTTAACTGGTTTATATAATAAAACTTTTTTTTACTCCGGTAACTTTTAACTATTAAGTGTAAGAAATGTTTAATAATTTTTCATGAAAAACAGGACAATATTCAATTATTTATAATTAAATCTATCTTATGGGAATAAACTATATTTTTTTTTATTTGTTTTTTTATTGGGAAACAATGATAAAATCCCCGTGCACCACAAAGTATCACACAGGGCTTACAGAAGTAAGTATTAATCACATAATACAAAGGAAAAAAGAAAAAATAATAAGTAAATAAATAACAAAAAATAACCCCTTGAGGTTAGGAAGCATTACAAATACTCATAACAAACTCACTGAACTTTTTAAAAGTACTTCTGGTGGAAAGCAGTTGAGGAAGATTCGGAGGCCAATTTACATTAAGTCCCTTGAATGCCAGTCTTAGGATATTCCGTTCTCTTTCAAACTTGGAACACAGAAGGAGCACATGTTCTACACTTTCCTCGCCACCAATATCGCAATCACAGGAAGATGACGGAACTAACTTAAATTTGTTCAAGTAGCTTTTAAAGTTGCCATGACCAGTTAGAAATTGGGTTATTTTGTTATTAGTATAAAAATGATGGCAGGACAGTCTCTTATTAATGGTTGGAAAAAATTTCTTTGTTACGCTCCCATTATTTGATGTGAGATATTCTTGGTTCCAAGACTTCACCATTCTTTCCCTCATAATCTTCTTGTAAAATGAAAACTATAGTTTATTCAACAATTATCAACATCAGAGCAACATTTTGATATTAAAAAAAATAATGCAAACATTTAATGCTCCAAGTTTTTTAACATTTTTCAAAAGGAGTTTGGAGAATAAGTAAATGATCAAATAAGTAGTTTTTAAGTGTTTCAAAAATCTTGCTAAATTTTTGCAAAATAAATTTGATTAGTTGTGTAAATCATGACTTGAATTTCATTTTACATGAACGTTTTAAAGTTTTGACTTTCTTCAAATCGCAAAAAAAAAGATTTTATTTTCGTATGAAGATAGAAATATTAAAAAATTTAGTGTGTATCTTAATTTTATTTTTCTTGTTAATAATAGTAAAAAAAAAGTTTCGACTTTATCTGTCTACACGATAGTAATTATTAAACAGAAAAGGAACTCAGACTTCGTAAAAATTATTTGATGGGAATAAAAAAAATTATATTATATTCCGTTTTAAGTGTATTAAGTATATAAAGAATATTTACACAACAAATGAAAAAAAAAATCAATTTTTATACCTTACAAGTTTAAAGATATATAGCATTGTTTCAGAGCTATGTAAATTTCTCTCATTTGTGCACTCTATCTACAAAATAAAATTCAATGATACATGCATTCCTTGGTATCACATATGATGGAATTAAATGTGGTGTGCGATATTATATTCATATGCGTATGATGTTCTATAATTACAAAAAAATTTCTTAATAATAAGGATATTTGGAGGGGAAAAAAAATCTTTTGCCTTTGCTTTTTGTTTTTACGTACTGAAATTATCCAAATGCAGTTAACCAAGTTTTTTACTGTGGCTGTGATCTACAAGCACATCTAAATCCATGCTGCTATTTTTTATAAAAGGGGCGCTATGTTTTTTTGAATAAATCTAATTCCGTCGTTGATTAAAACATTAATTTTGTTTTGCAAGAGGAATAGAAATTTTCTTAAACATTCCTTTCTCAGCATTATAAAATTTCATTGTTGATATTATATTTAACTTTTAATAGTAATAAAATATTTTTTAAACTATATTCTGAGTTTTTGATATTTATACGTAAAAAACGTTTATTAACGTTTTAAGAAAACTATGGATTAAAGAACTCATAAAAAATCTTATGTCCATTGAGTGTACGCGAATTCTATTTGAATTTTTAAATCGATGTTCAAAATATGTAAACTATAATTACAGCTGTCATTGAAGTTGGTTTAATTTCTTAAAACATAAAATAGAAGCCTCTCAGCTTTCATTGAATAGAATTTTTTCATCTCATAGCTTATTTAGAAAAAATAATAAATACCTATAATTATTTTACACCTATATAAAATAGGAAAAAAAGTGCTGTTCTAAAAGAAAACAAGTGCTCTCATAAATAAGTTGATTTAATAAAAAAACGAAAACCCTGAAGAATTTTTTTAAAAAATTGAAGAAATTTCAACAAAGCATATTGAAAGTATATATATATATAAGTAAATGATTAATATCTCTAATGAACTCTTGATTGATTGAACTCTATTGGGTTCGCTTAAGACAGTGGTCTTCAAACTGTGTTCCATGGAACCCTAAGGTTCCACGAGTCACAATAAAAAAAAAAGGGGAAATATAAAAGTGCATGCAAAATGAAATCACGTCTTTTCTGTGAAGTGTGTGAAACCACAAATTTCTGAAGCTCATCCCATCCACTAAAACTGAAAATTTTACTAACACATAATATAAACTCTATTTTTAAATTTTTATTGTACTATAAGAAAATATTAAAACGTTTTTTCTTTATATGTACCACCTAGTATAATATTCTCTTGTCTACTATGGAATAATTTTACACTCGTTAGCGAAATGTTTTGTACAATAATGGAAAATACATTCTTATACAATTGTGGGGACCCATAGTGAAGGAGAGGGAACAACTTCAAATCAATAGTAAATCTAAATTTAAGCAAGAACAGCTCTTAAATTTTTAGGTTGCAAATTCATACAAAATACACAGGAGTTTTTCCGCACAGATATAAACATTTTAATACCATTCAGAACAATGAATTGAAATGCAAAACATTTCTCAACGTGAGTGGCAAAAATATAAAAACGAATTATCAAATCATTAATGCATATAACTTCAATGGGGCTAGACTTCTATAGCTTGTGTAGGGGAAAAAAGTGCATATCCCAAGTACTAAATTTAATGATTGATAGGTGGTGGTGGTAATTGTAATTGATAATGGTATAGGTGACACTTGGAAATATCACAAATTAATATTATTAATGTGTGAGTAAATTATGTTAATTTTTAATAAACAATGCAGATGTTTGAAAATGTTTTTTTTTCGTAAAGTACCTATTTTACTTGTTGATCTACTTTAAATATTAGTTAAAGAAATATTCCGCGAATGGTTCTAAGGGTTCCGTTCGAAGCTTAAGTTTGGGGGAAAAAATGCAATGAAAAAGTTTAAGAAATCAATTTACAGTCACCTTTTTCCGATTTTCTATGTTGATGTTTCCCTGTTTCGATTGTTAAGAATTCTGCATTTGTTATGAGTGGTTAATTCCGTATTTTTTTTTTGTCTACACGTGCTCTTGAGGGAGCGAAATGTATTTTCGTATACTATTCACTAACTCACGCATATAAATAGAATTTTTTTTTCAATCACTTTAAGAAAAACTATAATATAAAAGGAAAAATAATGAAAAGTGGGAATAAAAATGCTGTTTATATCTCTCTTTATAATATAAAACTATATACTAAAACAGTTGTGATATATTTTGGAAATGAAAAATTCAATAAGGTTTCGAAATATGATTTTCTTTAGAAATTGCGATCATAATGCAAGAGATAAGAAAATGAAGAGATTTAGGTTCATGAGATTTTAAAATTCTACAATAGATTCTGCCTTGACTAGACCTTCTGCGTGCATTACACATCATTAACTTTCTCATAATTATTTTCTCTAGAATTGTTGAAAAAGAAAATTATTCATAACTTGATTTTTATGTCTTGTATTTGTATAATTCACTTTTTTATTTAAAAGGCTATAATTCATTTCTTTGAGGGGGGGGGGGGAGAAGAAAAAAAAATTTGAACTTACTTGTGACTTAAGGCTTTTTATTAAATTTTGAAATAATAACAATTTAAAAGGTGAATCGTTGAAAAAACTCTGACCATCCATAATATTATTTAGAAAAACGTCCGCAGAGATATTTTATGGCTGTTATCTCAAATATGACGCATATTCAAGTCATTTCCCTGTTCTGACACAGATCATCGTAAGAAACACGTGCATCTTACACGATGCTTAAAACCACTACGTCATATCGACAACCAATCAGAATATTTCAAGCAGTCGTGTACAACTCCTCTTCCCTATTCCAGAAGCTGAGTATCCCTCATCTCCGTCATGACTCACATTCCCAGTTCTGACAAGACTGGACACAGATCATCGTAAGAACCACGTGCATCTTACACGATGATTAAAACCCCTACGTCATATCGACAACCAATCAGAAAATTTCAAGCAGTCGCGTACAACTCCACTTCCCTATTCCAGAAGCTGAGTATCCCTTAACTCCGTCATGACTCACATTCCCTGTTCTGATAAGATAAGGGCTTCCACGTGCATCTTACACTATGATAAACGCATGGGGGAGGGGCCAACCTCGATGGCGGGAAAATGGAGCCCTCCTATTGGACGATGACTGTGTGGGGGAGGGGGAGGGGCCACGGGGAAATGGAGCCTTGATAAGCGCATGGGGGAGGGGCCAACCTCGATGGCGGGGAAATGGAGCCCTCCTATTGGACGATGACTGTGTGGGGGGAGGGGCACGGGAAAATGGAGCTTTCCTATTGGCTACGTACTGGGGACCTGCCACTACTACTAGTATTATAAACATTGCTGACTTAGGACAGCTTATATATAAAATAATTTATATAAAAGTGGGTTTGAATATGTTTTGTGGCCAGCCAACCTTCCCCCTTTCTGTTAATAATTCTGAGCAAAAATCTATGGAAAATAATGGATAGAAAATCTAAATCCATTATGAGAAAAAGGTAACTTACCTAAAAATTGCATTCAAAAATGCAAAGCCCGCGCTCAATCTGAGTACAATAAACAAGTTATTGCCAGATTCGGAACCCAAATACAAATTCAAATCATAGCAATGGCTTAAAAGTAGCACTTAGCTAGAATATTGTATGAAATATATATTGTATGAAAAGAATAGAAATAATAAAGTAAGAATTGTAAACATACTATCATTATTTTAGGGATACTAAGATTATATGATTAAAAAATTATAATTTAAATTTAAAAAAAAAAATTCTATTTGAACAAGTAATTTATCTAAAATTAGAATTTAGATGTACCTATATCTATCTGTCTAGGAAGAATAATAACCTGTTGATATACTATGGAAATTTAATCCTTACTATTTGAAATTTCTTTATTCAAATATCTATTAATAAAATTAATTGGGTACTTTTGAATTAAACAGTATTTAGTAAAATGTTTATAGTTTTTATTTATTTTTTCTGATTTATTTGAAACTATAAATTCATTGTATTTTAGTAACTATTTTATTATCTTTTAATTTAATTTCTATATGAAGAAAATTTGCTTCACAGTTGTTACTATTCGTCTGTATTAAATTAAGATATTGTGGATAAAAACTAATGTTAGGTTTAAAGTTGTCTTGCTTGCCAAAAATGATTATATCATCTACATAGCGAAAATGTAGCATTCTGGGTTGTAATGAAACTATTTTCAAAATAGTTTAAATATAAATTGGCAAGACAGAGTTGCTAGCTGGGCCACCTTGTGGCAAACCTTTAATCTGTTGATAATATTTACTACTATGATATACATAGTAGAACTAACCTATCATATTTGATATTTTTAAATAAATTATCTTTATGTAATTTTACAAGTGTTTTAATCATATCATCAATATGACCCCAAAAAGTAATACATTGCCTAACTTTGGAACAGGTTTTTTATACAATCCATATAAAAATTACCTCTACACATACAAGAAATAAGTTATTCCCTCATTCCTCATGAGATTTCTGGAAATGTTAGACCTTGAAATTTAGTGATCATGTTCAGTAGAGATCCGTTAAGAACGGATTTCGCGAAAGTCTACCCCACAGTTACTTTGCAGAGGTTGTTATAGAAAAAAATTACCGTTTTTAGATATTTCACATAGAGACTTTAAATGTGGCAATCATGTTTCTGTTATTGATTAGAGATCGTTTAAGGACGAGTTATGTGAAAATTGACTGCAAAGGGGAGTGCAGTGCGACTAAGATAAAAATTGCTGATTTTGAATTCTTAGACCCACATACTAGAAAATAATTAAGTATGCTTCTTTTGTTCAAAGGAGATCCACTAAAAACGCACTTTACGGAAATCGATTCTTATGAAGAAAAGACATTACTAGGGCGTGTTGATAAAAAATTTCCCGCTTTCGATCTATTACTTACAGTAATTTAATTTTTTATGCATATTTCTTTTGTTGAGTTAAAATCCGTTAAGTACGGTTTTACGGAAATGAATTCTCTTGGGAAATAGATAAGATTTTTGAACAAATAAACTTGGCAAGCCTATTTATTTGGTAGAGTAGAGGTTCACTAAAAGGGGAAGTCCACTTTGTAGGCGGTGCATGAAAGATAACTCTATTTACAATTCCTTCGAGATGCCAATTAAGAAGTGAAGGCTATAAGAGTTTTTTTAAAAATACAACCGATTGCTTAATGCTCAGACTGAAATAACCATTATTTATATATATATATATAACAGTATATATTCATACAACATCATGAAATACACAGCGAAGCGTTCGGGGAATGGCTAGTATAATACACTGGTGTAAGAAATTAAGAGAATTGGCATATTTTATTGAATCTCATGAAAAGAACTGAACTAAACGAAAAACCACTGCTTCTACATAAAAATGCAAATCTTGTCCGTCAAATACTTAATCTTACACGTATATGAAGACGGAGCCAGCAGAAAAACAGGCTGTATAGGCACGTGTAAGTTAAGACGTATTTCGTTCGCCAGCATACTTGGGCGAATTTCTTGGTGTTATTTTGAAGCAATCGGTTCAATTCAAATTGTAACAGTAAAAATCAGTAACTACCACCGTTTAGATGATAGAATGCAGTGGCGAATTATTGGGAGGCTATAAACAAGCTAATGCCAATCCCAGAATTGTAGTTAGTTCAATTTAACACCCAGCATCGTGTGTAACTTATGAAAACAAGTCCAGAACACTATATATATCGAGAGAATGCCTGGGCAAGGTCGTCCAAGAGCCACGACGGCCAGAGAAGATCGCCCTTTGTCGATTATAGCCAGACGTAACTGAGGGGCTATGGCTTCTCAACTCTCTCGTTACTTGTATGCAGCCACAGGAACTCGTGAATCAAGGATGATTGTTTCAAAAAAAACTTCATGAGAGAGGGTTGTTTGCCAGAATACCTGCTGTTTGCATCCCGCTCACGTCTACGAACAAAAGAGTCCATTAATTTAATGCAGACAGCATAGAGATTGGAGCATGGATCAATGGGTGACCGTTCTGTTCACCGATCAGTCTCGTTTCAGCCTAAACAACGATTCTCGCCGTACGTTCATATTGAGAGAACCATGGACCCTCTAACTGCCCTCCAATGTCCGCGAAATCGACAATTATGGTGGAGGAAGTTTAATGGTTTGGGCAGGTATCATGTTGGATTGCCGTACATTTCTTCATGTCTTTGAAAGATTGCTCTGTGACTAGTGTGGGGTATAAGGATGAGGTCATGGGGCCCTATGTTCGACTTTTCAGGGGTGCATGTGGCCCCGAGTTCATTTTAATGGACGCGAGGCCACACATAGAGCTCTTCTGGTCGACAAATTTCTAGAGAGAGAGGCTATTCACCGTATGGATTGGCCAGCCAGATCTTTGGATCTCAACCTTATAGAGCATGTCTGGGTCGCTCTGGGGAGGGCAATTGCAACTCGTAACTCCCCCCCCCCAAGAACCATTCAGGAACTGACAAAAACGTTGCTGAACGAGTGGGACCAACTGTCACAAGAACTGATAAATTGTCTTATTTCATGTATGGCATCACACTTCGAGGCCTGTCTAGCTGTAAGAGAGGGCCATACTCCCTATTAATCCATTTATTTTGTTTATTCTGCAACTACTACCTTCCAACTCCAAAGAGTATTACGCTCGATCATGTGTGTGTATTGCAATTGTTGAATGGTCATTTGTTTTGTATTGTATCAATGTATGTACATATGAAATTTCATTAAAATCGGTCCAGTAGTTTTAGATATAACTGATCAAGTCTGAAAATTCTCTTAACTTCTTATACCAATCTATATAATGGTAACTGCGAGGAGGGTCCGGAAACTAAGCACCGTTTTGAAAAAAAACTCGTATAAAATATTTTCTTAAAAAAAAAACATTTTTACATGAAAGAACATATCAGGAATAATTTTTTTACATAGTTATCCCCACTTTTCAGACATTTTTAATATCGGTAAACTCTCTAACGTTTCTGTATTCTCTTCAAAAAAAGATTCCACCTGTGAAGAGAGCCACTCTGGACAGCGGTTTGGGAAAACTCGTCATAAAGCTGTTGTATTGTGTTGCAAAATCTTATTCTCTTTTTCAAATAAAACATCATTAGCCTCGGATGAGTCCCGTATTGTGATATTAGATTCGGTCTCTATAGAACAGGTCAATTAAAAGTGTGTTACGTAGAAAAAGTTCAAATTAAAAAAAAATTATGTACAATGTTTTTTTTACGGCCTAAAAACTATAAAATTCCACATTTTCGTTTTTTACTTTCCCCCCATTTTTATGCATTGTCATCCACTTCTGAGCTATGGTCCAAATTTCAAGTCTTTAGCTCATCGGAAAGTCACACAGTTTAAAATCAATTACAAAATTCCACCCGGACAGACATTAAAGAAAGCGAGTTAATAAAAACATGGTAATATTAAGTGTCAATCGTTTTTTCACCTTTTAAACGTATTGCTATCATGTTAATTCGTATCATCACTTCTAAGCGTATTGCTTTATAAAAAAATATTTAGCAAGTAGAACATAAACTATTTTTTTCTCATGCACGAGCCTTTTTTTTATTTCCATTTTCAGAAAAAATGTTTATATTATGTTTAGAAATTGCTAACACACACCAACTCTCTACTTTCTCACATAAAGAACACTTTTTTGTTTGTTTTACTTGTAAAAACCACAAGTGTATTTTACACTAGCATATAATTAGCTTTAAATTAAAACACTCGCTTTTAGGGTTACACCTTATTCTTCTAGTCGCTAAATGTGAAATTAGTCTCCAAATTTGGAAATGGTATATAGAATTAGTCGCCAAATTTGAAAATGGTATATGGAATTAGTCACCAAATTTAAAAACTCTATTTGCAATAAGCCGCCAAATCTGATTATCGTTATTCCTGACGATTAGATAAGACAATGGAACAAAATTTTGAAATTATTGTATTGTCATCGGTCCTTGACAAGTGTGCAAAATTTCGAATTAATCCGATCTTTTAAAGTGGGTAAAAATCGAGTTATAAGATTCCGTTACATACAAGTGAAACTTATAAAAGTGTGTTAAAAAAGGATTGCATTTGCCTTTTTAAGTGCTTTTTTTAATACATAAAGTTAATTAAAAAGCATGGAACAATTTATATAGAAAAATCTTGAATGTATCCTATCTTTATATAATTCTAAATTTAAATATCCTTTTTAACGTCTTTTTTTTATTTTAAGAGAACATTTTAAACTTCATTTACAAGGAAATATTTGCTAAAAATTAGAAAAATTTTAAAAAAAAAGCATTCTCACCTCCTCAATCCCACCGAAATTGCTCCCCGATTTTAAGAACATGCGATTCTCTAAATTTTCAGCTTTGGAAACTACTCGAAGACGCATAATTTTCAAACGTTCTAAAAGATTTGTACCTTTATCGACTTTATCATATTGTCATCAGTTAAAAGAAACTGAAACAGAAAAGAAAAAATCCACATAATAAAGTTACATCTAGATGAAATACTTTTATCGCGCTTCGACAATTACATTTATTTAATTTGAACAGTAACTGGTGTTGCCATTATCGTGAACTAAATTAAGATGAATGACTTCACTACGGGTAGTTCGGGGAAACAACTCGAAAACTTCAAATTACCATCAAATTGATCTAGACAAAACTTTGAGACATTACCCATCTTGTGGCAAAATTCTGTTATTTCGAACACTGTAACGCTTCTTTTAGACCAAAGTAGATCCCAAATGCAATTCCGATAAGGAAATGGGGAAAAGGAAAAGAAGTTAAGAAGAAAGAAAAAAAAAAGCAAGAAATGAATGACGTAAGCATTTAAGGGAAATTTTTTTCTTCGGTTTCGGGTTATCAGTTACTTAAAAGCACTAGAGATTTGCAAGAATACTTAGATTTCGTATTACTAGCTAAGCTAAATTTTAGGATGATATTTTTTTGCTGGATAGAGAGAGTACTATTTGAAGTAATCTTGCAGAATATTCCGATTTAAATATTTGAAATGTAGTCACCATTTTTAGGTCTAAGAAAGCTGCAAAATTAAACAAATATTTAAAAAAACAGAGTTTACATCATTTTATTAAATTGCAAAAAGCAAAATTTGGTTATTATATGTGGTAATAGTTTAATGAAATGAAACTACATTTTTTTGCTAGTTATTATAATGACCTATACATATACCAACCGAACATTTAAGGATAAATCTAATTTAAAACTATTGTACAAAATATTACCGTGTGATTAAGCCTTCATGAAGAGAAATATGATTTTGATCATCTATATCAGGGCAATGCTTCTCAAAATTTCAATATGTGAGACCCAATTATCAAACATAATTTTCATCGATGGTTTATACAAAAACAATGTATGCTGAATCTACAAAATAACCTTAATTATAAATCGTATAAATTATCATGATAAATGTTAAATTTTGTGCGTATTACTTTTAAGTAATAGATATTTTATTTTTAAATAGCAGAATAAGTATCACGCTACTTTCACCTTTCTAATTTTTAAATTAAAACAGATTGCAAAATAATTTTTAATTGGTTACCAAGTACACAGGTAATTTGATACAGAAAGGCTCTCAACTGCCAAGAAGAAATCTCCATAGATTTCACGTAAAGGGTCGAAATCAAAGGCAATCACTCTTTGAATTTCGAGCAGAGGTAGATAATGAATTATCTGCATTGAAAATAAAAGTATTTCGTTATACTATTACCATTTCCAAATATAGTAATTATTAAATTTGTTCTTAATGTAGTATTAATAAAACATAATTATCAAATACATTGTGCAGATGTGATAAGTATATTATATCAGTGTAAGTGTGCATTTTTTTATTACGTTAGAATGTATTTTGTTTTGCTTCCTTTCAGTAAATAATCACTTTTTTAAAATAATCTTTCATTTTAGACTTTTTGATGAGCTCACCGTTTGAGAAGCGCTGATATAGGGAAAAGCGCCTTCCTCATTCACTCATCTTGTATTTTATTATTTTAAACTATCATGACAAGCTCTATCTTTTAATGCTCACCTCCCATTTTTGAAAATAGGGGATGAAGACCTCTTCGGAGATCATGTGCCCCAATGAGCATTCTACCATCCACTCATCTCAAGATCTAAGGAACTATAAGATCTACAGACTTGAGCAGTTTTTTTTCGGCTTTTGACTCCTTGTGTGGTTGCGAGTATTTAAGGGGACGTTGTAGTTAAAATTTCTCGCTTTTGAACTTTTAGACGTGATTTGAAGATTACCGATTTCAAGTACTTTGATGAGTTGTGATCCAATAAGAACGCGTTTTAGCGAAATTGACTCTCTAGTTAAGTTTGGAAGTTGCACGGGAGTATTAAGAGAGCTAAGTAAATTCCCATATTTTAATTAATAGGCCTACATACTTGAAATTTGGTAAGCGTGTTTATTTTGTTGTGTAAGGATGTGCTTAAAATGTAATTTCCGAAAATTTACTCAGGATGAGGAGGTTATGTAGAGAAAGTTAAATATACCTCTGTATTAGAAATTCAAATACTGTTCAATTTTTTCACTGTAATTTAAAGTTTTATGCTAGGATTTGATATCATTAACTGAATAAAAGTGATACGTACCCATGTATCATGGAATACCCAGTGAAGCGGGATTCAGGGGGTAGTTAAATTATATGCATATTATAGACTAAAGTCTTATTGTATTCAAATAAGTTCTTTAAAATAAAAGCAGTAGAAACTAAATTTAATTTTTAGAATTTTAAATTTAATTTTAAATTAATTTTATACTTAAGTTTAAGTATGACAAAATAAAAATAATGTAGCTTTCAATAACACATTTATTGATTAGTCTGAAAAAATAATGCTTCATGGGATACTTTTAATGAGGAATCAATATTAGATTTTTGGAGCAACATATGTAAACGCCATTTTTTGTCATGCCAAAAATATTTTTTCATGGTTGCGAAAAAAGACTTTAATGACATTGTATGTTGTATTATTTATCATAATATGATAAAAAAAATGGACTTTTGCAATCGCCTATTATAAAACAGAGTGATTGCGTTGAAGAAATAGATGGTGCCGGCTCAGCGATGTTATGCAATTGTATCCTCTACAGCAGAGGTTCCCAAACTTTTTTGTCTCGTAGACCCCTTGCCATGTTTTTCGTTTTTGGGTAGACCCCTACTTACCTAATAATGAAGATTTGTAAATTTATCAACTTAAATGTCTTTTGGACAGCTAGTATAGAGTTATAATTACTTTAAAATATTTAAATTTCTAACTGTAGTGAACTTTAAAACTTATGACACACATGTTAATTTATTAAATTAAAATTTAATTACTACTTAAAATAATTGTTACATAAAAGAACTGAGGAACAAACAAATGCTTTTAATGGGAGATATGAATCTGGTGCTTTCAAAATTGCTGATATCTGTGCTTCTAAATTTTACTTTAAGATCTTCTTAGTGCCTATTCCGATCAGTTCCTCTTGTATTATGACATTTGTTTTTCTTTCAATGTGATCATATTAATAAATTGCCTAATGTGGTATTATCATTATATAGTCAAAGCATTCTCAAACCTAGTTTCAAAATCTTAATAAAGGGCATTTAAATGTTGAACATGGGTTAAAACGTCCTTTTTTTGGCAGATTGTGTGTGTGACAAATTGAGAAACTAAGAAAATTGGGGACGTCCAATATTATATTCCTTAGCTTAAATATGGTAAGAAACGCCGAATTCTTATTCAGAAGTTCACTTCTGGTGTGCAGAAAGCAGCCAAAGTCTCCATTCCAAGAGGAAGGAGAAAAAAGAATTGGGTGCCCTACTGGAGAGATCATAACATAGACGAACTAATACGAGAAAGAGATGCAGCCAGACATGTACTTGAGAAGAACAATAGTGACGAAAACAGAAGAAATCTTATAGATATCAGTCGCAAAGTCGATGATGAAATCGCTGCATGTAAAAGAGAAAAATGGATTGATCTTTGCGGCAGGCTTGATCCAAGGAAAGATTACCACCACTGGCGAGTAATCAACGTTCTCAACAACCGCTGCAATCAACAAAATAATGGACCAACCTCCAATGCTATTACCTCTGGCGGATATACATCTACGACTGACAGGCAGACTGCAAACCTACTGGCTCAACATTATGAACAGGCAAGCAGGCTGAGTTTTAGCAGAGAAGATAGAAAACAAAAGAAAATCTATAGACAGGTTTTAAATCAAAGTAAATCCTACAACCAAAGAGATGATTTTTCTAATGATATTACTTTGGAAGAACTTGACAGCATAATTAGAAGCCTTGACCCTAAGAAGTCTCCTGGTATCGACCTCATCTTCGGTTCAATGAACAAACACTTTGGTGTTCTTGCCAGGAGTATTCTTCTTCAGATTTTCAACCTATCCTGGATTACTGGCAAACTACCCACTATCTGGAAAATGTCTGTCATTGTTCCTATTCTCAAACCTGGTAAGGATGCAGCAAGCTGTAAAAACTTCCGGCCCATATCCCTTACAAGCACTTTATGTAAAATTATGGAAAAAATAACTCATTTCCGTATCATGAAATGGCTTATCAAGCGGAAAGTATTACACTTTTACCAAACAGCTTATAGATCCCAGCATAGCACTGTTGACCAACTTTTCTATTTGGTGCAATCAATCATAGATGGATTTCAAGAAAGACCTCATAGGAAAACTACATCCGTATTCCTTGATCTTTCTGCGGCCTTTGACAGGGTTTGGAGACAAAAACTCATTAAAATTTTGCATTCCTTAGGCGTCTCAGGCAATATCTTACTATGGATCAACGATTTCTTAAGAGATAGAAGATTTGCTGTAAGGGTAAATGGAAGGTTCTCAAGGACATATAGATCTTGGGCAGGCGTTCCGCAGGGATCGGTCCTAATCCCACTCTTTTTTTCCCTCTATATGAACACTATCGATAATCACAATGTTAATGAAGCTAAAATAGCCTGCTATGCAGATGACATTGCCATTTGGCATTCTCATACTGACATCCTAATGTCCGAAAATGTGCTGAACGAAAATATCTCTCACATTGAAGACTGGGCTAAGTAATTCAAACTGCTGATAAATCCAGAAAAAAAAAACAAATACTGTGTGTTTTCTACTGACAGGAGAAACAGAGCAGCCTTCCTCCCTAAATTAAGGTTAAATAACTCACTTGTTGAAAAAATCTCCCATCCCAAATACCTTGACTTAACGCTAGATGCAGAACTGAGGTTTACCAAGCATACACAGAATGTATCGCAAAAGGCTTTAAAGACTTTGCGGTTCGACTTGGGGTTCTAAACCAAAGACACTCCTAAACACCTACACTGCACTTATAAGACCAATCCTCGAATATGCAGCACCCGTTTGGGCTCCATCAGCTTCTACCTCAACAGAGAAAATCGACTCTGTTCAGTATAGGGTGTCCAAAATTATCATCGGAGCTGTGTCCTCGACAAATAATGTGACAGCTGAGAATGAGTGTGGCCTGCCATCATTGAAAGGCAGGAGGAAACTTGCCACCATTAAATTTACAAACAAAATCAGAAGCTGTGGCGAACAACATATTTCCAACATCACTTTTCCCTCCTGGGCAGCTAAGAATAGGCTGAAAAGATCTTCAACACTTCAGTTTGATAAAGACATCAGAAACAACATTAACTTGAATCACACATGCCTTGACATCATTCAAGAACCTTGTTTTCCAGTCAAACCACCTCCCTCTGCCAAAATATTTTTAGACCTTCTTGAGCCTTGCACGAAAAAGGAATCTAAGGACACAATTAAAAGGAATGGCATGGACACAATTATCAGTCTTATGAGGCCTCGTTTAGTAATTGCCTACACTGACGGTTCTTCAGACTCAGAGTGCAATAGGAATCTGGTGTCTTCCTTAAATACCCAGATAATACAACTTCAAAGCACAAGGTCTCCGCAGGGCAAATTGCTTCCAACCTCACGTGTGAGCTCATAGAAATTAGGACAGCCCTAGATATTTACCTTACATGGACAGGTATCGCTAATTCCGACGGCATCATTCTTCTCTCCGATTGTAAATCCGCGCTTGAGGCCATCATGAAATGAAAAATGGGACTCACCCAAGAAATCAACTCTCTTTTACTTTCCATTGGTGCATTGAGCAAATCATGCACCCTCCAGTGGATCCCGGCCCATGTTGACATCGAGGGGAACGAGATGGCCAATTTCCTTGCCAATGAAACCAGAACCCTTGAACGTGTAACTTCTTCGACTACGGTCTTTGATGCCAACGCAATCGCAAAACAAAAGCTCTGCTCAAACCCACGAAAAAAATTCTCGCTGCCAGAATTAAATTATAGCCGAGAAATTACAACAACAATAACCAGACTAAGGACAAAACATTTTAAGGGCATGAAGATTCTGCCTGATGGATCCAGATCATATGTGGAATGCAGGCACTGCCCAGGCAAGCAACTGGATCCCAAACATCTTTTTAACTGTCCTTCCATTATTGGTGCCCTTTTTAAAATAGACAATGACTACAGCATGGAAATCCTATACTCGGATCGTGCCATGGATGTTGCCACGGCAGTGATTCACGCCTTTGGCAATATTTGACTCATTTCTTTATCTTTATTGTGTTATATACAATACATTTGCACTTTGTCATACACGACAACAACAACAACACCGAAATGATCGTCCTTTCAACTGCAAATTAACTTCATTAAATTAAGTAAATAAATCTGCTAAATAGGTAAATCAGGTTTCCACTTGATTAAAAATATCTTAATTTTAAAATTAAAGTCATGATCTGGTATAATGAGAGTCACTATCGTGTTGACCCCCATTTACTCCTCATGGACCCCCAAATTATTTTTTCACTGACATGGACCCCCTGCATGTTGTCATAGACCCATGGGGGGTCTGTATAGACCATTTTGGGAATCACTGATCTACAGCGTGAAGGAGTGATGCGTAAGACGAGAGAGAGCACGTCTGAGAGTTCAAGTGGGTGAGGCTGTATGAGTTATGAGGTAAATTGGCCTTTAATAGTTGCAAATTGTTATTTGTTATGAAAGATTGGAAGTTATTTTAGATAGTGATACCATCTTGTGTGAAAATATTTTTTGTAGCAACAGACATTAAATGCACTTTTTTTGAATTAACCATTTCACCAAACTGCTAATATATTTTTTAAAAACCTCTTTTATCTACTTCTAGACATTGGAAAACGATTTGGCTAGGTTTTAAATAAATAACCAAACTTAATACTCTTCTTACTAATAAGTATGAATCTACATTTGAATAAGATTATCGTGAAGTTAGTATGAAATTCAATTATCTTCTCTCGCATACTTTATAAAATTTAATCTCAATAGATTATTATTATGTGTTATCAGTATCCATTTTTTCTTTAAATTTAAGAATTCAGGCTTTATATATCATATCCTATTCAAAATCAAAGAAGAATGAAAAGTTGTTATATAATATAAAAACACTTTCTGACATTTTTGTTAGTTCTAAGTGAATCAAGTTAATTAAAGCGGAAAATATAGATTAATAAAACGACCAGGTGAAGTGATCAAAATTGTGTTGATTAATTTTATCAAAGTTTTAATGCAGATCGTTTTTGTCATAGTGATCTTAAAAATACTGTTTCGCCTTTTAAAATGATTCGATTACGATATGTTCTATATTTTACTTCTGTTCCTCAATAGAAAGGAACAAAGTGTTTTTAAAAATTAATACTTAAATTACAATAATGAATTGTAAGCATGCCCTTGTTTAGTCTATGCGAGAGAATGAATTACACCCCATGTTTTTATAATATTTAAAAATTAATGTACACACTACTTTGCAGAATTAATTTCTTGAAAATTCCTTTCCAGAGCAAAAATTTCCGCAGTATAGAAAGAGAATAATCTCTCTAATTTCACATGTGATGAATTTTTTAAAATACCTCACAGGAATTTCTAATGGGTTTATGGGACAGCCCTCGAGGAGTGACAATAATAAAGTAAAATTGATGTTGTGACATGAATAAACTATAATACGAATGGAAAAAAAGAAAAGCAATTTACTAACCATGAATATGGACAACTAACTTATATGAAATATTTAAGTGGATGGAAATGCGAGTATTATTGCAGAATTAAAAGAGGGGTGAATGTGCTTGCTCCTACAAATGGAAAACAACTAGAATTTGTATGACATCCAATCAAGTTTATTTAGAATCCATTTGAACACTTACATTTGTTTTATCCGAATGAAAATTTATAAGAATATATAATAATAGAGGAAAAATGAGCGTTTACATTTTCATTTTATATGAATGTCGTATGTCTACAAAGCGGTTCTTGAGATGAAATTAATATTATGTGGGATATAAATAAATGATTATCTAGAGGGAAAAGTGACGGTATTCTTCCAGAATTTATTTTGAAACTTGGCTCCAAGGCTAAATAAACTATATTAATTTTTATAAACAAAACTTAGGGTGGTTATTTTCCGAGTTTTTGGAGAAAAGTTGATGTTTACCCATCTTAAAACATTATAAAGATCCGACAGACATCCAAAGTTTTAGACCTATTTCTTTAACATGTATTCTAAGTAAAATAACCCTAACAATGCTTTACTCAGGCCCGACTGTGCTACTTACCTCCGGATTTCCCTGAATTTTCAGACTAACTTGGACTAAACATATTGCTAAAGTGGTCGAGAATGCTACGAAAAGGCTATCTCTGTTAAAAAGAATTGCCGATGTTAAGTGGGGATCATCCTAAAGTGTTTTGACTTTCACTTTCACATCTTAATTAGACCTGTTATTGATTACGGCTCTAAGCTTCTTGTTACTGCTTCTGAAAGTGCATTATCAAAATTGGACATTGTTCAAAATAAAGCACTTGGATTTATCACTGGTGTAGCCACCTCAATCCCTATCGCCGTTATGCAACTGCAGACTGAAATTTCTGTTCCACCTCAGAGATGTCAATACTCTGCTCTTTCTCTTGGTGAGGGATCATTGAGAAAGGAACATTTCTGGCCTGACTATATATCTTCCCAAACTTGACTTAAAACTCAACTTACTTTCTAGTTTGAGTTACAAAGACATGCAAATGTTGGTGCAAATGGTGTTTCCGATAACAGATTTCCCCATCTTTAAACCAACTACCTACCCGGGTCATACGAGATATGCTTCCACTGAAATGGATTTGATCCTGCCTGTTCGTAAGCATAATTCCCTCCTGGCTGAATTAAGATCTTCAGCTCCGGCTACTATCTATGAAACGTATCCAGATCAAGACTGGTTTCATGTATTTACTGATGGCTCCGCCACAGATTCCTTTGGTAGGACTGGAGCTTTCTCCAACTCTTTTAATATTAAAGAACCTCTTAGTGCCTGGTCAGAGAATTTTAATGGTGAGATTTTTGCAATATTTATGGCTATTAGTGCTACTCCTGGCTAACATATTGTAATATTCATAGATTCTCAAGCCACAATTAAGACTGTATCTGGCTACAATCGATTCCCATCAAAACTTGAGTTTGAGTGCAAACAACTAATTGACTCATTTCTTAGCGCTGGAAGAGAGGTCGGCTTTCAATGGATCCCATCACGTTGTGGCATTCATGGAAACGAACAAACCGACAAGTTAGCCAAAGAGGCTTCGACGCTGCATCCACCTTGCCTTCCGATGCCACTTCGAAACGCCAAGCGACTCTCAGATATAAATTTTGACAGAAAAGCATATACACTCTTACAGAGCTGGCTGTTGGTAAATTTTGGTCTCGTCAGCTCAATGGCCAAAGATGTGTTCAACTTTCGGCCCTACCTAGGATGGAGGGAGTGGCATGTTTCAGAGTAATCACCGGACATGATTACCTGTAGATCCATCTGTTCAAGGTTGGCCTGACTGATAGGCCGCTCTGCCCTCTCTGTAAATTCGCGCCAATGACTGGGGAGCATCTATCCGATTGCTCCACTCTACTTCATGTTCAATAGAAAAATACATATGGGGTTCTCTTTCATGCTAGTGCCACATCTACTTTATACTGAACTGCAAGACGCCTTATGTCCGAAAGGACGTTGGCGGACGTAATTTGAAGAAAAAAATTATGTGGGGAAAAGGTAATTTTTAATACTGGCGACCCAATTTTCAATCATAATTTTTATCGCACCCCCAATACAATAATAATGTATTGAATGCAATAATAATGCTCTTGACGCTAAAGCTACAATACGATCTTAATTATAAACCTTACAAATTAACAAGATACGTATTAAATTATGTATATATTACTTTAAAGTAATATAAATTACTTTTAAGTAATAGGAAAATTATTACGTTCTTTTTCTTTCTCTAATTTTTAAATTGGAGCAGATTGAAAATGATATTTAATTAAAGATTTATTTCTTCCATCATCCCTTTCTAAATGTACAAATGTCAATAGAAAAATAGTCTAGTCCAGCTATACTCAACCTGCGGCCCACCGGACCTTTTTAAGTGGCCCTGTCGTAACCCATTGATCTGAGAAATTAATTAATTTATTTATGAAAATTTGGAGGAAAATTCTTTGTTAAAAAATCTAGTGTATCAATTTTGCTTTTTGCAGCCGATGTCGTATGGGTGAAAATGGATATCCCCCCCCCCCTGATTAGTGATAATAGACAACAGTAGAGTACCGACCATTTTATGAGTGGAACTAATTTTTAACTATATTTCGTATCATGCGAGTGAAAAATAAATTCGATGAAAATAGGTTGTTTCAAGACGATTGGAAAATTGACTATTTCGAAGTGAAAAACAAGCATGGTTCAATAATTGTTTGATTTGTCACGAAAGTGTATTTAAAAAGTACCAATAAACAGGAATCGTTCAGTGATACATTTCCTCGAAGATCTCTTTCAAGAAATGATAATTAGGTTTTCTTGAAAAATCTTTACAACAGCAAAAAAATAATATAATTTAATTATTCCAATAAAATAGTATAGCAAAACGAAATCTCATTCTCAGAAATTAGGCCATCCCAAGAGCCATTCAAACCCATGACCTTTGAATTAGAAGCCCAACGCAGTATCCATTGCGCTACAGAGACACACGACGAGGTATTTTCTTTTTTATATATGGTGTTGGACTGTTATTTTTGTTTGTTAGAATTTATTCATTTTTTAATTTAATTAAGGAATGAATATTTGAACAAGATATATATATATATATATATATATATATATATATAGGGAGATTGTGTCGATTATTAGTAGGAATCGAAACTATTAAATTTAACCCGCGATCACTCGCGCAGGGTGTTCTGTACACCCAGCAACAAGAAAAGTCTCCTAGAATTCCAAAAGTAATGCGCAGAACATTGAATTTTTCAGTAGCTACTCATTTTAGATCATTGAACCTTCCTGCATGATTCAATCACTCTCGCTCGGACGATTGGAAAGTAACGACCTTCAAAAGTTTATATGGGGTGCTGAGAACTCCCCGCGAGCAAATGAGTTATATTTTCGTACTCGAAATGTATCTAAAATAGGGTAAGTTTTACTCTTTCCATTTATACTTTTATTTCCAAGTGTATTATAATCCATGCATATTTTATTTAAAATTTCAATAATTGTATTATAAAAATAATATAATACTTAAAAATAATTGTAAAGTATAATTTTTGCTATTTTTTTTAGAACACTTTCTAGAAATTATGGCAAAATCTCCATGGTAGAGGGAGCAACAACGACTCCGTCGTCTATTAGATACTGTATCAAGAGATCCTGTGGATGAATTAAATTATTATGAAGACTGTGTAATTTCAAAAGAAGAAGAGCACACCATACTGTACAATCTGATCATTCCATGAAAAGAGGACAAGTATTGGAATAAACTTGTGAGGAAGAAACAACAAATATATTTACGGAAACAAATTATTGACAGAAAACTCAAAATAAGTTTTATTGAGGCGCGAGATAGTAAAAAGAGTATTAATCCTGCAAAATGCACTTTTTTTCCACGGGTAAACGATGTAAGCCCCAATTTTTTTGTCTTCAATTTAGGAAAAATATGTGCTTAAAGCATATGAATACAGTCTACTCTGAATGTTTGGAAAATGATTAAAATATATATTTTTTAATTTCTACTATCCTTAACATTAATTTCGAAGTTCGTTTATTACTGGTATAAACGTTTTTCTTGTGGTTTATCAAAAATATGAAATTATGTATTTTAAAATGAAAACTGTGTAGGTTTAGTTTAAATTAATGTTAGTCTCATTTGTATGCAACACATTTAATATTTTTGATTCTATTATATAAAAAACATCTTGTGTTTTATAAATATATATCATTATTGACTTACTCTTTTTTCATATTAAAATAAACGTGTTAAAGGTTTGGGGTGTTCTCTATACCCCGCGAGTAACGACGGTAGCAAAAACAGCTGCGAGTGACCCCAGGGTTAATTATATTAAACTCGGAAACTATATATCTACAGAGTTACCACTGTTGTGCAGACATTTTTTACCATTGTTTGTGCAGCAATGAGTAACCAACCGTTTATATCCTCTTGACAGACATATGCTGCGAATGAACAATTTTTGAAATTTGTGGAAACTCATATCTTATTGTGAACCGTTTATTTTTATCAATTTTCTCATTCACTTTATCCAATCAAAGCTCCATTGCCGACAAAAGGCTTCCCCACTCCGGGTTTTGTCATGATCATTGGTGCAACCATCACAGAATTGTCAAACTCACCATTCCATCACTCATTTTATTTTCACCCAAAATCTCTACAAGTTAACGATGAATTTTAACTGGCTTGACATTTCATGCTTACAAAATAAAATTTAAAAAAATAAATAAATAAATAAAAAAAACCCCGAATTTCACAGAATGCAAATCATAATTGGTGGGATCTGTAATCATGTTGCATACTTTGAACGTTCATTAAAACGTCCAAATACAACATAAACCGTCTATAATTGTATCACTGTACTGACAATAATCCAGAGTCACCTACGCGCAAGCGTTGAGTTGCGATACTACTGCAACAGTTGTGGTAGAACGAAAGGGTACTTAGTTTCTGGACACACCTCGTAGCTTTCATAAAAAACATTGTAACATTTTTATATGTCTCTTAATTCCAAAATCCGGAACAAAATAGACAAAAGAGCGTAATAAACTATCAATACTTCAAAGTTAAATCACAAAAGCAGTTAAAACGCATTAGTATCGCATTTCAAGCATTATGAAAATTGCGTTAGAGCTTCCATGATGTAACTCAGATAAGAATTTTCAGAAAAATGTAATAAACTAATAGACCGTTCAAGTTATCTATACAGAAGGACAAAACATTTTTCAAAGGGAATTCATCTATTTTCCGAACAGCATGAAAATACCATAATCCAGCTTTCAAGTAATACACGTTTAACTTTTCAAAGAAAAATACAGCCACTTGAAACTGATCTAAAAAGTAAACTTCCAAAAAAAAAATATTGAACAAAAGAAAAAAAAAATTCTCGTCGTAAAAATGGATTTTAGCTTATCGGTCCATTAAAGTGAGAAGCCATCAGTAAAATGTTTTCTAACAGGATTTGGCTTCACTATCATCTGATAGCGATATTTCTCTTTCTAAGTCACGTCATCTATTTTTTAAAAATGTTTATACTAAAACCATGTTTTAAAATATATTTTTGATTTCTTCATAGGTGGAGGTTTTCCCCCCAAAAGTTTAAATGAATTCGTACAAATGGTTCTTTTCTGAGATAACATTTTTCAATGAGACGTTAACTTTCTTGTAAATCATAAATAACATCTACTCCTTTCTAGCCGCAAAAGTCTAGTGGTATTGGTTAGGAACTCATAGCCAGCTTATCAGGAGGGCAGCTAAAGACCCGGAGTGTAAAAAGGGAGATGCGGGTTAAATCTGCCGAGCCCTCCCGTAAGTGGTGTGGAAATTCAGAGAGGAGGGGTACCGACACAGATGTCATCCTTCTCACTTGACCTTTGGTCAAAATTACGATGTCCATCACCCATATCCCTTACATTGCTTCATAGTGCGATGTTAAACACTCACTAACTAGGACCTTATTTTTCGACTGTGGAATGATTTATCGATTGCTCCAACACGAAGGTCACTGGCGTGAGTGAGTGAATATTAACGTCCCACTATTCAGCTACACGAGGGTGTTTGGGGACGGTCTGCGTCATTTTGAACCATGCATGGTCAAGTGTTGCGGACGACATCTGAGCTGGCACCCCCCTTTTCTAACTACCACACCACATCAACGGGAGGACGTTTGAGCTCTCGACAGATTTTATGGGCATTGCTCCCCTACACGGTGGGTCTTCAGTGGTACTGGGATCGAACGCATGACACGCTAGCCACGATCCGATGCCTAGACCACTTGGCTACCGCGGCCACCGAAGGTCACTGGCGAAGAAACTCTTAATTTGATCCCTGAGACTGGATAGATTTAAAGATCCGCAACCCTACACAGCGGATCCTTAGCAGTACTAGAAGGAGAGCTATAAACACTTTTAAACATTTTTATTCAACTGGTGAATCTTACAAACTTAAAACAGATCTAATTTTGCATCTATAATTAGTAAACAGGAAAAAAAAAACAAATGCAAGTTATAAATCAATCGTGAATGTAGGTTATCATATTATTAGAAGATATAAAGATGCAAAAAGCAATATTGGCTGTTCTTCTCCTACATGAAGAACTCTTAACAGCAGAGAAAAAACGACAGAATATACTCTCCACTGCCAACGTTTTTCACGCTCAGTTAGGCTGTGTTTTGCGGAGAAAAAGGGACTAAAAAAGTAAATATTTCTCTGAAATCCTTCACAAACTTTGTCAATGGTATTGTTTTGCACTCTAAAGGTTTTACAGCGCAATGCAAAGGTTTGTATTTCATAAAGTTTGTATTCGGCGTATACATATACCAGGAATATAAAGGGTTAATTCGCATTCAACAATCTCTTTTTCAACTGCGCTCAAGAACGTCGTTATGTACCAAACTAGAAAAAGCAATTCACTTCAGATCTGTGCATATTATTTCAACAAAAAAATTCTGAGAAATAAATGTAAACTCGCTTGAAGAAATAAAAACTTACGAACAGAGTAATTTTTTTAAAATGAAAGATCACAGAAATTAAGAAAAAACATAGTACTTTTCATTAAGTACCCCCATTCTTTTACTATATATATATATATATATATATATATATAAAGAAGCGATCTCTTTAATTTTTGATATTTTTTATTTATCCTAGGAATTTATAGCCTCACTATATTTATTACATGAGGATAATTAAAATTTAAATTTTGTTTCCAAATACGGGGTACTTACCATTCCAACCAGCTTTAAAAATAACTCACCAAATGGGCAACCCCGATTTCGTACATGCAAACAGCGCTGAATTGGCAACCATCTGCTTCGTTTCATATTTCACCACTGCCGCCATTCTCAGCTTAAATGATATAGAAAACTCGAATGCTAAAATGGGAATCGGAGATTTACCGAATTCTTAAATAAAAATAATTAAAATCAAAATTAATAAAAATATAGTTAATAATTATATCACTAAATATATTAATTATTTCTATATTGTAATATAATGTAAAAATTAATAATAACATTGAAAAAAATTTAAATTAATAAAATATGGTTTTTTCTCTTTTATTAATTATTATTTATTTAAAGCTGCTTATTATTTTTCACATAATATTAATCGACTACGCTCTCTTTATTCTCGTGAGCGTATTCCGTTTTCAGAGTTCGTGCAGTTTTATTCAAAGTCGCCAATAGGGTTGCAATAGTACACTAGTACCACCAAGGACGTTAATATGGTTGCGATAGTACGTAATTCCCCCCCCCCCAAACAATAATTAAAAGGAAATATCCAAAACATTTTAAAAAGAACTTTCTCTACTATTTAAAATGCCTATGGAAATTCAGTTCCAAAGTCTTTCAACGTCTGTCTTTCATGAAATATCACTCATTTTCCGAATTAACAATCTTTCTGAATCCTTTTCAATGATCGAAAACTCCACAAATACTTTTCGGTTTTGTTAATTAACTACAGATGAGAATAAAAACCATGAGTAAAATTAAACTTTTGATCATCTCTCCTCTTTTACGTGCGTTCTCCCTTTAATAATAATTAACTGCATTGTAAGCGACAAGAAGGTGAAATTAATCAACCCTATCTCTGAATCATGAAAGAATTTTTCGAGTAAAAATTGTTATATTACTCATTAATCGCAAAATTTATTCTAGAGAAAAAAAGAGAGGCTTAATGATCTGACCGAAATCAATTTGCTTTTATTGATAGGAAATAGTATGTGATAGTGCGATGGTGTTTTAATGAAAATTTCTAAGTATTCCCATTTACTGAATATTTAATAGAAGAATATTTTAAGTAAAGGGATTTGAGATGTTGTAAAAGTTGTTTTGTATCTCCCCCCTCTCTTTTTGCAGTCAATGGAAGGATTACAAGCTAAAATATTCTTGCGGAGGAATGAGTGTTAAACTAATGTCGCACTATGTATAGCAACATGAGGGCTATTGACAAAATAACTTGTAATTTTAAAACTCGCTCAAGTGACGAAGATGACATTTGACCTGGCACCCTTCAGCACCATGCTAATGATACGACTTTGAGCTACGACATATTTTAACGTGCATCATTCCCCCTACATGGCGTGTCTTCAGAGGCACTAAGGTTGGAACCCATGACACTCTGGCCACGAAATCGTGACAATAACCACCTAGGCTACCGCGGGCACGTATTTTTATGGAAGAATCTTTGGTAAAAATTCGAATATATATTCTGCATTATATTTTTAAAAAACTGAATTTTATTTACAAGACACCTAATCTAAAAGAACTACCACATCATCTCATTAAGAGCTTTATTTTATTAATTCATCATAAAAATACTTCTATAAGTATGTTGACTGTCAAATATTTATCTTATTGGCATTTTCGCACTTTTGGACTCTATATGCATGCAATTCTACTTAAAAAAACCAATCAATGGAAAATGTTTTAATAATTATCTTTATAAAAAATGCATATAAAATTTAATATTTAATAAATAAGCCTTCTTGTTGTACTACACAAATCTACAAGTATAAATCTTGAAGAATTAATGATACGGAAAGTGTGAACAAAAAATAACAGTAGATGACGTAGGAATGAATACTTTCGGATGGCCTATTCAAATATTATAATTCAAAACTCAAGAATAAGTTGTAATTTTTTGAGTAGAGGAATTTCTTAAAAATCACCGGAAAAATAGAATTAAAAAGATAAAAAAAAATGTGACCCCTCTATTTAATTTTGCAAGAATGGTGTGATTTACAGATACTTAATTTACATTCACTCTATTTTGCGACATGCAATTTAAATTATAACCAAGCATTCAAAAAATATGCTTACCTTCTGCCATTTTAGTTAAAAGAAACCAACATTTTAAATAAAACATTAAAAGTAAATCTTAATGAAGAACCGAGGTATTTCAGTTCTAGCAAATCAAATGCATGAAAAATAAATTTTTCTGCCGAAAAATGTCGGTTGTATTTTAAGAATGTTGCCATTTTCGAGACTCCAGATTAAAATATTAACTATTCTCAATTTCAATGACTTTATAACTTTCGCGTTCTTAAAATAATATAAACTGATATTCCAAAGATTTAACTTTTATAAGCTGGAAATCATAAAAATTTTACTTTTAAAAAGAAATTCATTCATTTTTTATGCTCTACGCAAAGAGTTAAAAAGTATATATTTAAAATAAATATCTTCCAATGAAAGAATTTCTTCGTAAGTAAATATTTAACTTAGAATGAAATTCCACACAGACTTTGTTTGTATAGAGAGTTTGTCTGGTAAGTTTTGTCAATCAAAACTTACCAGATAAAATACTAAATATATTTGTTTTAAATCGATATATGTTACATTTCCTTTTCTTTTTTAAAGTTTATATGTTTGTACAAATTATATACATATTTAGGTAAATATTTATTGTTGATTGAAAACGTCATAAACTCCATATGTATTTGGTTAACTCTTTAGTTCCTGGTTAGTTCTACATAAAATAGTTACAAAATCATTTTGAGACTCAAAGTAAAAACTCATCCTTTCCTTTTCAGTAAACATAGAAAAGAGAGAGAAAGAAGGATTTTGTTTAACTTTTACGAAAAGATGAAAGAAAATGTAATTTGTGGAACACCGAGTTTTTTTCAATCTGGGATTAAATATTTTGATATTTGATATAGACGAGAGATTATTTAAAATTTTGAGCATTAAATGATGAAGAGTTTTATGGCAAGGTCCTGTTACTTTTTAAACTCCAAAGTGTTTTTATGTGCTGTGCTTTTAGTAAAATAACTTTAAACGTTTTAAAACGTTTTTGATAACGATTATATTTCCAAGGTGTAGCTCTCTACGGGGGGAAATAACTTTTTAATTAAAGAGCATAAAAAGAAAACTTCTGAACTTTTTTTTTTGAATACGAAGTAAAAACTTTATTCTGAGATATTTTTATTTGATTAGGTTCTTTAAATGCCTTACTTATCTATGTCATAAAGAAACAAGTGTTTCTTAAAATACTTTAATTTATTTTTTTATTTAAAAGCAAATTTTAAAAAAAACGAGGCTTGCTATAAAGAATTTAGTCAATTATATGTGTGAACTCTATTTATTCTTAATACTTTAAGAGCAAATAAATATTTATTATTTTCAAACGATATTTTTTTAAGACCTAAATATAAATCTGAATTTTATATGTTTTGAAAATATAGCTTTGGTACTTTCCAATTATAGGGATCATTGGTTGATGAATGTTTCGATGAATCGTCACCACAAATATGAAGACAGGTTATATACTATCATTAAAATGGATTCCCTACAAAAAAAAAATATGTGATAAAAAGTTAAAATATTTCTTTTATTTCTAATAAGTTACAGATTAATGCTTCACCATTGCAGACCTGACCTAGTACATTCCCCGAAAGCTGTTATCTCTTTTTAGTGCGACACCATAGAGGCGGATACCAATCACCACAGGTAATTTTAACGCCCAGTTTCCTCCCTAAATGGAGACAACTGAGCTTTGACGATACGAACCTGTACTAGGATTTAATTTTGCGGAAAGCGCACAAGCCAAACATACACTTTAGTGACCTTTTACATGCCGTATAATCATACGACATGGCCACTGTCGATTTTCTAGATCATGAAAATCAACCGAATTGGGCCGGGGTAGATCCCGCAACCTTAGATGCAGAAGGCCAGCAACAAACCAACCACACAACCCATCCGTCAAGTTAAAATATAATGGTCTGTACACACATATAAATATACACTGAAGAGCCAAAAAAACTGATACACCTGACCTAATATCTTTTTCGACCCCACGAGCACGCAGAAGTGCCGCAACACGACGTGGCATGGATTCGATTAATGTCTGAAGTAGATTTGGAGGTAACTGACACCATGAATCCTGCAGGGCTGTCCATAAATCAGTAGGAGTTAGAAGGGGTGGTGATTTATTCTGAACGGCACGTTGCAAGACATCCCAGATATATTCAATAATGTTCATGTCTGAGAATTTTGGTGGCCAGCGGAAGTGTTTAAATTCAGAAGAGTGCTCCTGGAGCCCCTCTGTAGCAATTATGGACGTGTGGGGTGTCGCATTGTCCTGCTGTAACACCCAAAGTCCTTTCGAATGCACAATGGATATGAATAGGTGCAGTTGATCAGACAGGATGTTTACGTACCTGTCACATGTCATAGTCGTATCTAGACGTATCAGGGGTCCCATATCATGCCAACTGTACATGTCCCATACCATCACCGAGCCTCTACCAGCTTGAACAGTCTCCTGTTGATATGTAGGGTCTATCGATTCCTGGGGTTGTCTCCATAACCGTACACGTCCATCAGCATGATTCAAATAGAAACGAGACTCTTCAGACCAGGCAACGTGTTTTCAGTCATCAACAGTCCCAAGTCGGTGTTGATGGGCCCAGGTGAGGTAAAAAGCTTTGTGTAGTGCTTTCAACAAGGGCACACTTGTGAGCCTTCGACTCCGAAAGCCCATATTGTTGAACGGTTCGCACGGTGACACTTTTTGATGGCCCAGCAATAAAATCTGCAGCAATTTGCGTTAGAGCTGCGCGTCTGTCACACTTAATGATTCTCGTCAGTCGTCGCTGGTCCCGTTCTTACATGATCTATTTCCGGCCGCAGCGATGTTGTAGATTTGATGTTTTACCGGATTCTCGATATTCATGGTACACTCGTGAAATGGTCGTACGGGAAAATCAAAATTTCATCGCTATCTCGGAGATGCTATGTCCTATCTCTCGTGCGCCGTCTTAACACCACGTTCAAATCTTGATAACCTGCTATTGTATAGCAGCAGTAACCTATTTAAGAATTGTGAAAGACACTCGTTGTCTTATATAGGCTTTGACGATCGTAGCCTATGCATCGACTCTGATTGGTTCCATATCTCTTTATTTGCATATGCATGCCTGTACCAGGATTTTTGGCTCTTCAGTGTTATATACAGGGTGTCCAACCTTAATGTGATCCAATAGCTACTTCCCGAACCGTTCGGCTTAGACATGTACTTCGAATTTGAAAAATGTAAGGAATGTTTTTACATGCTTTTAGAACCAAAAAACCTATTTAGAAAAAAATTTAAAAAATCAAATTTTTATACGGTTCCCAGGTCTTATCACTTATATTTAGGAAAAGATGCAGTACACACAAAAACAAAGTAAACACAAAAAGTTTCATTTTATTACGATAAAAACTGGCCGAATTATGGAACTTTGAAAATCGTATATTTCCTCAATTTTCCCGGCCGTTTACAAGAAACTAGTAAGGGGCCGTGTCCAAAGTGAAATTAATTGGAACTCTGCCAGGAAAATTTCACTCTTGCACGTCACTTTTATGTAAATCTTTTTTAAATTTAAAAGCATGCGTTAATAATACAATAATTGAGTACTTAAGAAATAAAATTTATTCTGTGCACGAGTAAAACATAGAAAAAATAAAATATTTTGGACAAAGAAAACAATTCAAAAGCAGTTCCAAAAAAATAGGCTTATTTGCTGCGGCTTCAGACTGATTTGCTGCGGTACTGATCATGGCGATTATTAAAAATCTTGCTAGCAATTGCAACATTACGCTTGTAGTCGCTAGCAATTGCAACATTACGAATTCTTGTACGGGAGAACGAGATGTATACAAATGAAGAATACTACGAAATGGTACTGTTGTATGTGCAGTGTAATTGAAATAAGAGAGGTGGCAAGACTTTATGCAATTAAATTTTCCAGTCGAAGACATCCATTTTATTGTACAATTGCCCGTGCTGTTCAATGCTTGTATGAAACCGGGAGTTGTCATAGACGTATTCCTTTGTCGCATGCCACACCTTCAAGCTTGCGGATACCTGCTGAGGATGTTATAGGTTATGCCCTGGCTCATCCTGAAAGTAGTGTCCGGGATATTAGCAAGGCTTGTTCCTACTCAAAATTGACGGTGTGGAACATACTATATACATACGGTGCATATCCTTATCGTCCAGTCCTGGCGCAGGAACTAATGCTCGGAGACCAGGAGCGTTGTTTTGATTTTTGCAATTTCGTGTTAAATACACTGGATGAAAATTCAGATTTTTTAAATGAAGTTTTTGGTCGGATGAATGCTAGTTCTCAAGGCAAGGCACTATTAATACACAGAATACGCATCATTGGTCCCTCGAAAACTCACATCTAATTCGACCGAATTGCCACCAAGTGCGTTGGTCGGTGAATGTGTGATGCGGAATATGGAAGAGCACCTTAATTGGCCCAATTATATTTCGATGGACCATTAACATCAGAATCATACACGGAAATTTTATCTGGACCATTAGCCGATTTTTTAGAAGATGAAGTTTCCTAAGTCCTCTGGATTTCTTTCTCTGGGGCTTCCTAAAAAGCAAAGCGTGCGAACGTGAATCCACGAGTAAATCCGATTTACTCAATCGAATCAGCAGGGCATGCAGGTCTGTGACATCAACTATGTTGCAGAAGCTACAGGCGGAGTTTCTGACGCGGGTTCGATACTGCATTTCTGCGGAAAGCAGTCATTTTGAACATTATTTAAGTTAATTTGGCCATTCTGATATGATAAAGCCCCTGATTTGATTCATGATTGGCGCATCATTCCACACTATACTATAATCTGAACGGCAAATCCTGTATTCTTTTGCTGCTATTTGTTAAAATAAGCTGTTTTAATCTCTTTTCGGTACAAGTTGTATTTCTTTAATTTAACTTTTATTGTTTGCCATACAGCAATACAAATTGTCAATCTATGATGTTTAAAACTATGTTTAAATATTACTATGATGTTTTCTTTTGCTCTTTCTGCAGATAGTGAATTACTGTTCACTAAACTCAATGTATATATGACCCCCTTTTCTGAACAATTCAGATGCTTCAAATTTATGTAGGCATAACTCGGTCAGTTTTTATCGTAATAAAATGAAACTTTTTGTATTTACTTTGTTTTTGTGTACTGCATCTTTTCCTAAATATAAGTGATAGGACCTGGGGACCGTATAAAAATTTAAATTTTGTAATTTTTTTTCTAAATGAGATTTTTGGTTCTAAAAGCATGTAAAAACATTCCTTACCTTTTTCAAAACATTTTTCAAATTGGAAGTGTACATCTAAACCGAACGGTTCGGGAATTAGCTATTGGGTCACATTAAGGCTGGACACCCTGTGTATATAATAAACGTTATCAGCTGGAATTCTGCATATTTTCTGAGTGTTGCCATGATTGGCTTCACGATTCTTGTAACCATTAAGTTAACAGTAGAATACAGAAAGAAAACAATTCAAACTAAAGGCTAGTAAACGATTAACAATATTTGGAAATAGCACCGTATATTTATAATGTGAGTAATGGGCAACGTTATTTTAAATCAGTCCATTCTCCAGTGATTATAATATTAGCACTCGTCATTTGCCATAAGTTGGCACGTTTTCTGTCTATTCAAGTATTTGTTCTTGTGGTCCCTATATAAATATAATAAGTATCATTTTTTTCTTGAGACAACCAGCTTACAAATAAAAACATTTCGGAAGTTCAAATAGCATTTTTTGAAATGAAATAAAGTGATAATAATTATCCAAGTAATTTTATTATTTATTTATACACTACACACGGTAAGACTTTTAGTAATGTTCTTTTTTCTGAGGATTTTGTGACATCATTCCTTTTCTGCAAATTTTCAATCACCTGAAGAAGTATTACGTCCAAAAGAGAATTTTTTTAAATATTTAAGTGCGGGTAGGTTAATTAACGTCGCAACACGAGGGCTATTGACAACGGACCTCTTAATTTTGAACCGAGGACGACACAGAGCTGGCACATCAATCTCCAAACTTCCTCGCCACAGTAACGTGAGGAATTTGAGTCATGAAAGTTTTAACGTGCAACAGCCCACTACATGGCGGGACTTTGAAGCACCAGGATTTGAACCCGAGAGCAGAGCACGGGTTTCTTCACTCGGCTAAGGCAACCTCATAACCTTTCGTAACTTAAATAATTATTAAATTATAAACATATATATATACAATAATATATAATAAACATAATATATTAATTATATTATATTATTAAACATTATAATAAATTATAAACATATATATACCATACATATATATACAATAATTTTTTCCAAATAGTGAAGGATGTATGCATTTATCCGTAAACAGTTATTTTATCATTAGTAGTATGCATTTAAATCTAAAATTATACATGGATAAACTAATAATGCAGTAGGGCTTAATTTGAGCATATCTTGATCAAAATATCTCTGCGTATATACTAAAATGAACATTTTGCATGCAGAAATAAGGATGAAATATTCTGAACAAAAAACACATTTAATATAATTGGTGCACACACACATAATTTGCTTACATCCATGGAACTCTATGGAACAAATTGTGATCATAAAGCTTTATCATATAAATATTAAATAAGAGTTTACATGTTACATATTGTAGTTCTATGTTTAGTGAAGCAGTGTTTATGTATGCATAATGCCTATATTGAATTAATTACATCAACAAAAATATAATATTTGCAATACTAACATTATTATATTATTTGTTGTGTTAATATTAGGAATATCTTTATAAATTGGTTTATTCATAAATATATTAATCACGTTTATATGTGTAGTGTTATTAGGTATAGAAGGGAAGTAAAGGAAGGTGATTTTAAAACACAAATTTATACTTATTTTCATACGTATTTGCATTAGGTAAAATATATTTCTCTTTGTAATGACTTATTAAATGTATTATATGCATCAAAAAGAGCATTTTTTAAATGAAATATGTTGTTAACAAATATTATATAAGTATTATATTATTCGCATGCAATTAATATTTGTACATAAAGCTGAACAGTGATAAAGGAGAGAAAAGATGTTTAAAAATTTTTTCTTACTGATGATTTACAGATATAAACATTCATTTAGCAAAATCTCATACAATATTTTTTTTGGATATCTAGAAACAATTTATATAAAAAATATCTAAACAAAATTTTTAAAAAAGTAATATTTTCTTTCTTGTAATTCAAGGAAAATAGATGAAATGCCTTACCTTGAGATATATCATAGGCACATTTGTATTCGGATGTCATAAACTGGTTAGTGAGAGCAGTTTTGCCCACATCCGGAGCACCCACTACCAGAACTTGGTAGCGGCTGGGCCTTCGGGCAGCGACCGCGTCAGCGCAAGCCGCCCCGCTTTCCACGACGTCTTCCACCACTTCAGCACTAGATTCCTCAACAGGTTTACTGTAAGAAGTTGATGGGTAGTCCACACTCAAATCATCCTTCGGCTGACCACTGAGTACTGGCAACTGGCCACTACCCCCAGCTCCCACAGAAGCAACACTGTGCGATGATCTGGATTTGGATCTGAATGAATCACCCCTATTCACTACACCTTTGCTGGTGACAGAAAAATTCCTCAATCGCATAAATTCGGACTCGTCACCGGGGAGTGGAAGGGACTGGTTTGAAGCCAACCTCTGGCCACTCAGTCCATCAGAAGGGAGGGTCATATCATTGGGTATGCTGGCGATACGATGTCTAAATCTATGGGTAGGATCTACCGATTGCGGTCTTCTAGCGGTCCTCATGGACTGGGATCTGCTAACACCACTGCCAGATAGGTAGAGGTTGTGTCCACCATTCTGGGCGGCCATTCTGGAACCTGATGGACTTCTGTGCTGTGTTTGTGCCTGCATCTTACGACGAGTTGAACGCGTTTTGCTACGGCTGTCGTGCCTCCCTACCATATTTATAACCTCGGGTGAGGAGTCTTCTTCCATGGTGAGGATGATGCCTGGCATGTGTCCCGATCGGGGAGTGAGGGGCGTCGAGCAGGCTGCACCATGTTCTTCAAACACGTTGTTGTCCCCCTCGTTCGTTGGGCTCGGGGCCAGATTGGGGAGGCCCTGATCAGCCAGCATCTCAGGAGACGTCATGTCGGAGGGGTTGACGATCTATTTACGAACAACTAAGAGGGTACTTTAGAGAAAATGTCTAAGTGATTCCCGGCACTTTTATCTTTTTTATTTTGAGTATATAAATTTGACGGTTCAGAGATGATGATAGTAAACAGGTGACACAGTGTCAACCAAACACAACGTGTCTAAAGGTCTTTTTCTTAGATCATTAACATGGGTGAAAAGAAACATTAGTAGTGCATTCTAAGTAGATAAATTCCTACAACAAAGAACGGACGAGTCAAACGTTCCAACTAATCTTTTTCACACTGATTTGATTCAAAAAATTACCTTGGAAAGTCACATTTATTCTCCGAGTTAAAAAAAAAATGACATTGTTGCGTTCAAATAACCAGTATAATTCAGGAGCTATAAAGCCTTCTTGTCCATTTAATTTACTCCCAACTTAATTCTTTAAATGTTAGCTGGCATTGTGGGCAATCTAAAAATTGGTCTAATTTTGTGTGTTTAATCAATTTCATGCCATTTAGGGTTTATGAGACCTTTATTTGTAAAATTCAAAGCTCGATATGTTTTCAAAAATATTCACACTGTTTTTTGTATTACTATGTTAGTAATGATAAGTTTCTTCTCATAGATATTTAAATTAATTGTCATTCAATGCTGAAAATTGTGTATTTAATATAGATTTATGATGAAATAATTTTTTTTTATTTTCACTCAGAATAAGAGTCAAAGAAACACGCGCGAATTAATTTCTTCGCACAAATTTCCAAAACATTAGAACCTTGTGAAGACATGATCGATATGGGTTCTTTATCAGGTAGGACATTTCACACAACAGGGTTTTCCTGCAAAGAAAAAGAAAACTTTAATCTTGTAGGAATTTAATTTTTTTTATTTCATATAATTTTATTATAATTAAAATAGAACAATGAAATACTAAACTTAGTTATATCTTCACTGTATACATTTTGCTTACGTAAAATACTCTACAGTTATCAAAATTATACGTTTACTTTGTTTAAAATACACCGAAATGCTTGCCAGATAACTTTTTTTTGCTTCCCAAAATTTATGGCTCAATTTTATTGCAGTCATTTCTTCATCAAGTTTACACTTGATAATACCTACCGTTGTTTTCAAGGAACCGGGGATCTTTTTCAAATACAAACAGCTGTACTCAAACTGAGAATTTTTATGTGATTAAGTTTTATTCGAAAATTCTTTTACATGCTCATTCTATTTAACAATATTATTATTATTTAAGATAATAACTTTTCTTTTATGTATTATTGATAAAAATTAAAAATGTTTAGATTTTTATATTACATTCTATGATGCAAATTCCTTTTATTGTAATTGACGAACTTTTTAAGTTCTTGTAAGCGCACACAAAGTTCTAAGTTTCTATTTGAATTATATTTTTGGTATTGAAACATTTAGTCAGTTTCCTCAAGAAATAATTTGTTCCGTGATATATTTAATATTTATTTTGAAAAACTTTGTCTTCCACAACATAGTTATTGAAGAGTATGCATGTTAAGAAACACTGATTCAAACAGAATTAAAATCGTGAAATATATATTTTTTTTACGCAACTGATTTTCAAATATATGTGTAGAAAAATTGAAACAAATTCGTAATGATTTATATATAGTCTTTTCAAGCACAAATTCTGTTCAGTAAAATAAATATAAATTACAAAATTTGCTGTTAAACATTTGTAATAGTGATTCAAAGAAATATTTTCTTTAGACCCAACCTTTTTGAACTGGTGCCCCTTTTTCTAATGAATATTTCAATACCGCCTCTTCCCTCTCTAGAGAAATTGTACATAATACATGGTGAAAACAAGAGTTAAATTTAAAAAAATATATTTTATTACTAATGGAATATATTTTTTAATTCAATTTTTTTAAACTCCAATTTTTTTACTTGCGAATCTTTAATAACTATTGTCACACATATATTTAAATGTGTAATATTATATATTGTTGGAATAGATAGGATATATATTGTTGGAATTGAAACGCTACTGTGTGTGAATTTCTTCATTATTTAAAAGAGTGGAATAAAAGTTTTTTAGCTTACCTGTTATAAATACAGGCAGGGGTTTTGATGATACGAAGTAATTCATAATAAATTATTGCTTTCAAAATAAATATAAATTGACAGTTTCAGCTTTTAAAGAATCACATGTTACTTCCTGGTTAACATATTTATCTTTCTTGGATAATATACGTAATGAAATGCAGTGGACGAAACATGTTTCCTACTGCTCACAAAGACAACACGTGCAATATAGAAGTTAAAATGCACTATATCATTCAATTTAATGTAGGTCTGAATCTATTGTAATCTTTAATTTTTTCATACACTTCCCAAACTACCGAAACATGTGAATTTTCGTACATGTGATATAGAAATGATTTAAATACATACAATCAACGTAAATGAGCAGTATTAAAGTTTACTTTTGTTAGTATATAATCAGCGTGTTTTTTAAAATCTTTTTTGGTTAATCTGCCATCTCAATTCCCCCTAATTTTCTCTGGGTCTCTCCCTGAAAGTCTCAAACGCCCACAAGGGGGCGTTATCGCCCACGTTGAGAACCTATGTTTTAGACCAAGGACAATAGTCGGAACGGTGAATTTGAAAAAGCGTATTAATGAATAATTTTTGATATACTTAGCATCAGTTGAATAAGAATATACACATAAAATGCTTTCAAAGTTATTATTACAAGAAAAAGTTAATTAAATTCAATTGTTTTTTTTTATCAAAAACTGAAGAAAGAATGACACATTTTCGAAAAATTCTTTTATGAAAAATGCTTCTTTTACAACATTTTACCTATATACAGGGGATGAAGAATAAGTTTTTAAGAAATTCACATTATTATGGGTTTTTTTTAAAAATTTTTCTTCTCTGATGTATTAAAATACAACTAAATATCTTTCTAAATTATGTAATTCAAAAATCCTAGTCCTGGCTCTGTACATAAGTCTTAGCTATGTATAAGAAAGAATAATAGTTTGGAAATATGTCCTTTTTCTTCATTTTTTGTTGAGAATTTACATTTAAAGAATTTGTAGCAATAATATTCCAAAAACAATTTTATGTGCATATTCTAGTTCAACGGACAATAAATATAAATAAAAATACATTTATATGATTTTTCAAAATTGCGGTTCCAAACGTAGTCCATCACTAAAGAATTAAGAGTTATGTTATAATTTTTTAAAAAGAATAATTATATAAATCTAATAAATTTAATTAATTACTTTTCTCTTATTGTATTCTAAATTAATTTTCATGATAGATTAATAAGCGGAATAAATTTATATGAAAAAACTATTACTCACAATGTACAACGTGTACAACAAGTAAGCATTCTGTAATAAAAAGAATCAACAACATTAAATTAGACATTTTGCTTTATAAGATTCTAAAATATTTTACGGTAAGGCGAGACAACAACGGACCTAAGTCACGGAACAAAAACACATAGAATGCTCCACAGAAAATTGGATTTTTTTCTCCTTATTTGGAGTTTTGTGTTCCATAATCTCGAACGACTACAATTTCTTTAAAACTCTTCTTTAACGAGGTGTTCGCTTTCATGTCAATTGTTGTTAGAATGTCTTTTTTTTAAAAAAGATGTCTGAAAGACTTTCCGAAATCTTTAGAAGACTCATCAAAATACACTTTTTTCTTTGAAAAATGAGTAAAGAAAAGCAATTTAATCAGTTCTTGGCAAAAAGGCTTTTACTCGTGAAATTGTTCTGGCTGAATCACGTTCTCCTCATAAAAATTTACTTTTTCTCTCTGTTGAAAGGAGACTTAAGCACCCAACATGTAGAAAGGGAGATAAAGGCATTATTTTCTGAAATAATCGCTTTAAGGTTATTTATATTTTAAAGAAAAGTTCTTCTGTGCTTTTAAGATGTTGAATATTTTTAGAAATTTGACTTTCAAGAATTTTTATTTAAAAAAAAATGAGTTCACTAAAAGGAAACTGTAATTTTTCTTTTCGAAGCCAATTATAATTTTTAAAACCAGAAAAACTCATTCCGACAATGTACACAAAAGAAACCTTAATAATAAATACATAGTTTCCAAAAAGTATTTGAATTTTTTTAGATGTTTTCATCGTAATATTTTTGAACGCAAAAGTCATTGAAATTTTATATATTTATATCGAATGTTTAACTTCTTTATTTTGTAATTTTATATAAATAAGAAAACATATTCAAATAATAGGATTCTCCGGGATCTAATCAGATATAATCGTGCTTCGAAATTCAAATACTGTTTAATACTTTTTCATTAGCGTCACATTAGAATGCAATACGAGAACTATTGGCGAAGGACCTCATAATTGTGAGCCTCGGTCAAGTGACGTAGACGACACCTGAGCTTTTGCACCCTTTCTCCGAAGTTCCAGATTATGCCAACGTGAAGACTATCCTCCACAGATTTAAGGCAACCAAAACGTTTTTCACCTTCAGAAAATTTATTTTTTATTTTTTATCTTTAAAAAAAGTACATTTCATGCTGATTCTAAAAATGTATAACATATATAGGTTTACAGCTTAATGCCCGAGTCATTGCAGTTTTAAAATGTAAACAACAGCTATGGCGGTTAAAGCAAATTTCTTTGTTTCTGGAGAAAAGTATATCTACAAACATTCCCTCACAGAACCAGTTCTTGTCTAGAGTAAAAATATAATTACAAACATATATATAATTTTTTAAACATGTAATTAGAGACTTAACTGCAAAAGAATGTTTACAAAGATGTTTGCTTCAATAAGAATGTTTGCTTCACCAAATGAAAGCTTCAATAACTGTGAATGGAATCAAATTCCCAAAAACACAATTGTGTGCAAAAAAAAAAATTACAAATTGGTGTAATGGATGCAGTGATATGCTTTAATGAAAATGCACATTCAGGGACAAAATTATTAAGAGCACTAAAAAAAATCTTGGGATAAACACTTGCGAAGGCCTTCGAAAAATTGACAAAGTTAGAATTTGTGAAGCCGAGATGACAGTTTAAAAAGCCAGCAAAGAGGCCAAGACTATTGAAAGACAAAATAAAAGGAAGAAGGATGCTTTAGAAATGTTTATGCAAGATGAATACAAATCAGGAATATTTTAAGTATCAAATTTTAGTAACCTGTACCATTTTATTTAGTTTTTTTCATATTACTCAAAATGTGTTTTTCTAGTTTTTAGGTACATCCGTAGAAAAATCTATCTGTTATATTTTTGTGAAATTTGGTATGAGCTTTTGTATAGTAATAATGTATTTAATGCTACTAACTTAATTCCTGAAATGTTAGTATTTTTATTTTTACTTCCAATTTTCTAAAAAAAAATTACCATTTTTATCAAAATTTTAAAAAATCGAGATTAAATTTTTTAAAAAAAATTTATAAGCAATGAAATATAAAAAAACTAGAAAATTTAAATAAAGGTACAATTTTGTAACTAAAACAGCATGATTTGTTGTTTTATATGTTACAAAAGGAAAACTACAGGTACCTAATCAACATCATGTATACGAAAGCACCTTTTGAAGTGCACTTTTTCAAATCCTTATATTTCTAAAAATAATGTACTCATTTGAAAATGTTATGTTATAGTATATTAAGAAAAGTATGTAGATTATGTGACACAATTTTTTTTGTTTATGGAGTCTTTTGTTTGTGAAAATAATGTTTCTTCGAAAATCGAAATTTTGCTTGTTTTGCGTCACCGAGAACGTCCCGGTTACCTTAACGTACTTCAGCCTCTCTTTACGGTGCAATAGCACTAGGATTCCAACTCATGACAAATCTTTACCGTAGCCAAGCAAATAAAGTTAATGATTATTTCCAAAATTTAATTTTTTTTTCACATAAAACGATTTTTATTAAAATTTAAAATTGGGCATTACTTATACTAGAGGAAAAAAATTCTACAAGTACATAGGTTACAGAATCAATTAAAATATTTTTACGCAGTTTTTATTTGATCCGATACTTTTTATTAACATCGCATTTTCGAAGCTCCCCGAAGGCTATTGGTGATGTGGACCTCGTAATTTTGAGTTTCTCAAATGACGAAGACGATACTTCAGCTGTGCATGAAGTGCAAGCAGAATTCAGTTCACCATCAGCATTCTGATTGGCCGCTGTCATTCGACTTTTCAATTCATCAATCTGAAATTAGTAACCAATGTTTTTCTCTTCTCCCCACCAGAAGAAATCTGAAAGTGTTATGTCTAGAGATGCAGGTGGACCTCATCTTCCCGTCCATCGATTGTGGAACGTTTCATCAAAAATCTTTTCTAACTTCTTAACTCTACATGTGTTGCAATTTGATAATCCATTCCACAACTTGAGCATATTCTTGTGTTGAATCCGTTTTCAAACGAGAATGTTGCAAAAAGTGTACCATGTGTCATCCATTTTATATCACAGTAAACAGAAAATTTAATCTTTTCTTTGGGAGTTATCAAAACCATAAATAATAATATTATATTATTTACGGTTTATTTTTAATATATTTTTGAAAATGTAGCCATATTGTTCGTACATCTAATATAATTTGTAAAAATTATATTGAAAAACCTCTCATTATATTTTTCGCAAAAAGAAACAAAGAAAAAGATCTAGAGTAAATATGTTGTTTTGAACAAAAGACCGAATTGTAAGCGAGAAAATCTAAAAACAAAAATAAATCAAGAATAAAATTTATATGGAATTTTACAATCCTAAATTAAGCAAATATTATTTAATTAAGTTTTAAAGAACCAACAAGAAAACTTCTCTTTATCCCGAAAGAATAAACCGAACATGATCAAATAAACACAAATCTTGCGCGCGAACAACCTTCCTCTTATTCATTTTCTTAAAACAACCTAAATCCCAGATGTTGGGATGTACTCACAGGAGAAACACGACGAAGGGGCATCTCCATCATATGAGACAGGTAAGCAGCGCAGAAATTAAGGCCGCGGCTAGATACTCTTGTTCTTGAAAATGCTCCCGTTCTCCGTGATTAACTGTGACTTCAACTGTAACGGAAACAGAGTTGACACAATTCACGGGAGACGTTTTAGAGCCAGCGTGACTACGGCTCCTTGATCAAGGGATGGTGTCTAATCTTACTTGAGAGGACTTTAAACTCTCTCTTTTGGAGAAACAGCATCTGAAAGTGGCGGGAGGTAATTTTGGAACGAAATTCATGAAGGATTAGGAAAGTTTTCGTGCGTATTGAATGCAATGAAGTATTTGATAAGTCTTGCTGTAGGTTTTTTTTTTCAGTTTCAATTTTTTTATTTATTTAATTTTTTTTTTGTGATGCCTTTGAATTTACTCCTGATCCCTATCTAATGCCTGATTCTACTTTTTTCAAGGCATATAATTTTTTGATTCCATCTTTTTCATGACATGTAATGCCTAAGTTAATATTTTTTGAGAAAATATATAGAACGCGCTTTCTCTCTCTTAGGTTTCACAACGTGAGGAAATTCGGTTTCGATATAAGCGCTTTAATAGGCTCTCTACTGTGGATCTTCCTCGGTACACTGACTCGGCAGACACGAAACCGGCCACGAGTTCGTGAACATGACGACTCTATTACTACGGCCAAGCTAATAGCAATATAAAAATAGAGCAGTTTTGGGATTACGCGTAATATATTTAATTTTTTCCCTTAAAAACCATCGCACTAGAACAGTGATTCTCGACCTCTTTTTTGTTGAGGTGCACTTTGAACAATTTCAAAATTTGTGGTACACTAAAAATAAAATAAGTTTATAAGAATTTTACTTGTGAGCAATACACTATGTTAAATAGTTCATTATTATATTTTTCGAAGTTAATTGAAAGACCATGTACGACAAAGACAAAAAATGTTTATTGAGTAATTAACTATAAATAAATTATAACAAAACATTTAACGCCACCCAATTGAGATTAATGGTTTTACATAATTTTGTTTATATTGGGTCGTAAAAATGATTATTCTACTCTCATTACAAAGTGAACATTTAAAAAAGTCTCCGTCTTTTTTATTTTTAAATTTGTTAGTGTTGGAAATCCAACTTCACGGAAATAACATGTCAAATGTGATACGATTCCGGATTTTATAAAGGGCTGCAATAGCCTAGCGGTCAAGGTCACTAACATGGCTGGCATGTCATCGCCTTGACACTTGTACCACTGACGACTCGCCGCACAGAGAGGGCCTGTGCACGCTAAATATGCCGAGGCTATAACGTCCTTCCGTTGGTTTTCTGTGGTAATTTGGAAATGGGATTGCCAACTCAGGTATCGTCTCCTTTTCATTTGATCATGGTTCAAAATTTAGGTCGCCAAAACCCGTCGTTCAACTGAATAGAGGGCAACATAAACATTCATTACTCACAAGTATTTTATTTTTCTTCTAAGAGTATAGTTAGTAATGAAATGGCTGCACACAAAATGCCGCGGAATCACTACACTAGATATTTCGAGGACAAACCCTTTTATCTAATGTACTGAGCAGAATCCACTTTCATTCATTGATTAGATTTCTACTTTCATATCGGATTGGAGATAGGGTTGAATTGAAAGGTTTAAAATATCACAGTGTATTTGACAAATTACTAATGGATTAATGAATTGACTCTCCAAGGGCATCTGATAACCGAGCATGGGATTACTGCGTCCATTTATAAACTGGACTTTGCTTTTGACCCCTTTAGAAATTCGTGAATTCTAATTAAGAAATTAAGGGGACCTGGTAGGACTTCCACAAAAAATTTTAATATAATGATTTTCGTAATTTTTTGGTTGCTTCCTATGTATATGTATAGTGTAAAACAGATTTTCTGCTCAAAATTTCCCAAAAAAGCTCTAACCATCTAATTTTTTTAAAGGAAAAACTTGAAACTTATGAAGTGATTTTAAAATGCCACTCCTATACAAAACTGACGTACAAGTTTGAAGTTTGATTTACAAGTACATCAAACTATGTATAACAAAAGTTGGCATGTGTTTTGTGATAACATTATTAGTATTTGTGCAATACTTCTTTTTATGAATGCTTATTGAAAATTCCTAAAAAAATGTGTAAATTCTATATTGAATTAATTTTGTAAGAAAATACGTAACTCTGATTGAAAAATGTATACCAACTTTATTTTCCTGTACTATTAACAACAAGTGAAAAAATCTTCGAAGTATTAGGCCCAATAGGAAAAAAAAAAGCCTTAGCATTTTAAATAAAGGCAAACTAACTATTTTATCTTCCTGAGATAAGCTAGTTTAAAGTTTTGATTTACCATTGGAATGTGAATAAAAACGAGCGTAAAAGTTATCACAACTCTGCCTTTTTTAAATTTAGAGTTTTCAAATTTTATGAGCATAAAAAGTACATAAAAGATAATTTAAGCTAAAAAATACATTCGATATTTTGACCGATTTTTGTCAATTGAATCGCAATGGTCACCTTAAGTACTGTGAGAATTATTTAATTTAAACAATCCTTATGATACTATATCAAAAATAATGTACAAATTGTTATTATTGTAATCATGATCAGCACAAATCATTGTAAAAAATATAGTCTTATTACATTTTACGTACAGATCAAAATGAACCTATCCTAAAAAAACTAAGCTCAGTGGCGCAACAGCCCATGAGGGCCAAGACCTACTGTGCCCATCTTAGTTTACATGACATTGGGCAATAAAGTGCATGAAGTGTTCCAGTCAGGTGGTCAGTCTGACTCGAAAACTCCCAGTGTTTAGTTCCCATGCAATCTTCGTCCACATTTATCGACCCACTGACGGGTTGAAAGTCTGAGTTGACCTTTCCCAAGGTGGAAATGCATGACAAGAAGGAGGTTCGAAAATAGAGAAGGTTTACTAGGGTCCCCCGGGGTTGTGATACCCGTGTTAACCAAAGACAGTAAGCCCCTTGGGAAAAGGAAAGTTCACTACTGCCCTTCGGAATTTTGACACCCGTACTCATTTAAAGAAAATAACCCACACCCGAAGGGTTAATGTGCATTAGATCATCAAGTTAAATATCGGTTTGAGTCAAACTGATGGTCTACATGGTGGATCTTCAGCGGCACTAGGATTCGATATCACTAATATAGCTGCAGTAAAAACATTTAATCTGTAAGGATCTAGCACTATAACTGGCAACAGATCAAGCATATATTAGAGATCTGGCAATGGGTCGAACATATATGTGATTATCTGATAGCGGGTGAAGTAAAAACAGAGGAGGACCTGACAACTAGACAGACTAGACTAGACCAGACTGGACGAGACAGAACGACAGCAGCCTGAAATATACGAGAGAGAAATATACGGAGGCCCTCGGTATAAAAACGCACGAGAAAGATATAAACAATGGACGATTTATCTCAGATTCTTTTTTATCTTATTTGTTTTGTTACGAGTCTCTTAGTAAGATGAGAATAAATTATCGGGACTGAATGTTGAGTGATTATTTTTACCAATTGAACACGCTACACCGGTCAGCAAAATCCTCAACAAGAACCCAGTTTACATAATCGTTTTCGTTTCGAATGACCTTCTTACACTAACGAAACGCTTACCAGGCGTGAAATTCTGTGTGGGATATAAATAAATTTGAAAAAAAACCCGTATGTAATAAAATTCATTGGAGGAAGCGTAATCATTTTTAAAAAAATTTAACGGTTATAATGGGCGAAATTCCTGTGACATCAGTCACGTGATAACGCCAATTACGGGTTTCCTGTCGATCATTTAATAGATTCCGATGACATCAGAGTACCGCGATAAATACAATCACGCTAATCAGTTCGCTGTTGCCAACATTTGTTTTATGCGGAAACTTTCTTTTAAAAAGTATATACTAATTCACAATATGAAAGCATATAGTTAAAAAAATGCATTCAATATAAAAATATATTTGTAGAAAAAGAATTTTTTGTGTCAAAATTTTTAAAAAACGCAAGAACATCTTTAATCAATTTACTTATTTGATGTAAAAATTAAGTTTAGTTTAAAGGTAGAACATACAACAAACAAGTACAAGTATAAAGTCAGTTTGTTTTGAATTCATTGGGGAACATGTGATTATATTTATCACGAGACCATCAAGAACACTGCTCATTATCACTGAAATATTATGAAAACTATAAATACAGCTTTGTTTTGATAGTTTTCGGTGAAATATATATCTTAGTTCAGATGATTTAAAAGAATCTATAAAAGGCGCGAACGATAAAGAGGTTGCTTAATTTTGCTATATATATATATATATATACGGAAAGGAACAAATATACAAATTTTCTTATCTCTATTTCAAGTAATTTAGATTACATTGTGTGACAAAATATTCAGCTAACTAAATTAAATGACATGTTTTTAATTCATGAAATAGAATATTTAGCTTGCATAAAATAAAACATATATTCAAATTGTAATCGAATATTAAATAAATTGAATGAAAAGCTACAAAATTTTATTCTTAGGAGTAAAATTCTGCTTCAAAAGCATCCAGTAAAGTAAAATTGAAATATCTTGAGCACTTGTGAGTTCAATATAAATGATATTTCCAACTGATATTTTTAATCTAAAAAGAGTACAATAAAATCAAGATATTTACCGAAATCCGGTTCTATGCTCTTGATATAAAAAAATTAAAATATGAATACTAAGACTGTTGGATGAATTAATAAAAATGTGGTTTTAAAAATACATTTCTAGATTTGGGAAATATTTTCTAGACACATTGAATGATGCATAATCTTACGGGTTTCCATTTATAGAATGTTTCAGTTGAATTTCTTGGATTGGATTAACACAGAATTTCACATTTTTGTTCATAATTTTTTTGCTCAGTAACATACTGAAGTATTCGTTCATAATGCAGTGTGAGAAGCAACACATGTGGCAATTATTGCAACGATGTTTAAATAACGTTGGTTTCTAAAAATTACTGCTTACCTTATCTTCATTTTCAAAATCTTCCAAAACTTATAGAAGGTTAGAGACAAATAAAGCGAGATCTAGAAACAAATAAAAAAATAAACCTTTTGAAAAATTATGCTTTTTTAACTTAAAAAATAATAACATTACAAAAAAAAAGTATTAGCGAAAAGAAATTAAGAACGTATATTACAGTTCCTGTTCATATAATAATTCTAGTCCGATACTCCAAAAGTTCTATTTATCTCATGTTGCCTTCTTAAAAATATTCTGGACATCTCGTTCATAAATACGGTTAAATGATACCAAAAGCAAACATTTCATACAGCTTTCGTGGTTAAAAGTACTACTACAATATTCCAAGTATTATTTCCCCTCTTTTAACTCATCAAAAAAGCACGAGTTTTTAAGAACACTTTCCTCGGCACTAAATCACTCCAGACATTCCATCGTCTGGATGCACTCAGAATTCAAATATTCTCTCCATCAAACCTAAAAAACATTTGTCATTACTTACAGAGGAGAAGTTTCTAGAAAGTTTAGAAAAGTCAACTCTGCATCGAGCGCACGATTGATTAATAGCTCTTTTCCCTTTCCAGCCGATCTTATTTAAAAAAAAAAATGTGACAAATATGTACATTTTTAGTTCAAGATATTGAGCAAAACTGACAGTCGTAATTTTGAAATTCTCAGTTATTTCCGACTGAATAGCAAAAAATTTCAGGAAAATTTATTAATACTATTAAAACTATCATTCAGTGCTTTATCTGTCTTTTTAATATGAAAATTTTTTATGATATCGGTTTTGCCGCGTGCTGCATTTTAAACCAGGCTATCTTCTTTATTGTGCCGAAACTTTTTCAAGTAAAGATTCAGATATTTAAATAATGGCTTGAAAAATTGCACACACATTCAACGAAGTAATAAAGGAATGATATATTCGCAATCCAAAAGGACCGTTTACAAATTAATAAATGAAACCTTCCTTCATAAAACTGCTATCACCTTAGTGCTGTGTTTCTCAAACTTTCAATATGTGTGGCCCAATACATAACCATAATTTTCATTGGCCACCCTTTATGCAAAAACAATGCATTGAATTCAATAATAATATACTTTAACGCTAAAGCAACAATACGACTGTAAGCTCTTAAGTCCCCCCAGCATATGTAAACGTCTCGCTCAGCCAGAGCTTTAATTTCCCCGGACGGGTATATACGTCTTCCGAAGGCATAGGAATACAAAGACCTTGACAGTATTTGTGTGAAGGATTTCCTTTTCAGAGAAGGTTTTACTTATTTATTCCTATTCATCTCCTCCCGAATACATCACATAAGCATGCCTACGTGGAAAAAGGTGGAAGTGAAGAGCAAAACGCGTAACTTTTACTCGTCAGTTAAGGAATTAACTATTAACCTCACAAATTGTCAAGATAAGCGTAATTTTTTAATATAATTTTATATATGACAAGCCCATAGAGTCAATGGCAATTATTAAACTTGTCTTAACTTAGTATTGTTAAATTAATTACAAAATACATTGTACACACAGTACTAATATATGTATAATTGTATCATATCAGAGTGCTAATGTGTATTTTATATTTTATTGTGTAAGAATGTATTTCGTTTGTTTACTTTCAGTAAATCAATAATTTCTTTAAAAATAATCTTTTGTTTTCGACTTTGCAATGTGCTCGCCTCCCTCATTGAGTTATCGCGCCTCCCAAGGGGGGCGTGCCTCACAGTTTGAGAAACGCTGCCTCTGCGCCAATAAAGAACCGCTGTATAGAGGAGATAATGCACGTTAAATCTGTCGAGACTTAAGTCCTTCCGTTGACGTGATGTAGTAGTTTGGAGAGGTGGATGCCAGCTCAGGTGTCGTCCTTTTCACCTGATTGAGGTGTAAATTACGAGGTCTGTAACCAACCGCCCTTGAATTGCTTTAAATTGCGATCTTAATAAAGTTTCTCTCACTAATTCTTAATGCTAACGAATCTCATATAACGTCGAAGTTTCTTCCCCCTTCTTTGGTAGTGAACACAACGGCATTTTAAGGCATGTGTCAACTACGACCAAGCTCAGGGTGTGAACCTAGGTAGCGGGCTATGTTTCGTTCTCAACTCCGCCTCAATAAGATCGTGATCAGAATAAATTTAATCATTAAATGCTATTTCCAGACGTATTCTAAAAAAACCCCTGGAAATTTTGAACTATATGCCAACTAACCACTATGTAATTATGTCATGTCCCTCGTCCGAGTCTAGAGAGAGAGGCCTAGACCTATGCCATCGTACGCATCATCATCACCAGTCCTTTGCAAAGCAAATTGAAGATGAAGCTTTGAGGTTTGTTGTATTCATTAAGTACCCGAAGACAGTTGTAGCAATGTCCATAATCGGAAAATGAATTTTCTCATGACCGTCAGGGATTTGCCTCTTTTCATTCTGAAGTTTCAGTATGGAAGAGTTATGGCTAGGTCTCTCCAAAAAAGCACGTGACACAGTAGATTTTGTCGATTGGGTATTGCTGAAATCAGCTTTTGATTGGTCCTTCATCCGGTATAGTTGACACTGACTGCTGTGACGTAGGGCCGAGGTTTGAATTCCGGATAAGGCATGGGTGTTTGTAAATGTGTAGTATCTTTGCAGCAGGGAGGTACTCTAAATATCCGTCGAGTCATTAGTCTTCTCGTGAGGTTGATGGAATTGAAAGAGAGATACGAGGCCCTGAACATCTCCGGGGTGTTCTCCATCAAAATTTGGGAGGAACTGAGCCGAAACATACTGTCACGTGCATAGTGCTCAAGGCTACGGTCAACAACATGCGTATCACAAGATGTCCAACCTGTATCAGGCAATGGTAACTTTCTTTCCTTCCCTTCGGGAAGGACACGCCAACAATAACAACCTTCTCCAACCTTCTAACATCTGTAGTTACAAGATTTCGGGGCTGGTTGGTTTAAAGTTTCTGAAGATCGTTATCTTACTCTCAAAATTTGTGTGCCGGTGGTGTCATCCGTACTTTATCGTACAGACCAAATGTATAATAGGCGAAATTTTTATCGGGCTGCTGAAACCACCACGTGGGAAAGCCATTCTTTAAGTATGATTTACTACAGCGTTTCTCAAACTGTGGGGCGCACCCCCTAGGGGGACGTGATAACCCTACGAGGGAGGGGCACAAGCATATTAAAAAGTGGAAAACAAAAGGTAATTTAAAAAAATTATTAATTTATTGAAAGTAATTAAACAACAAAATACATTCTGACATAATAAAAAAAGGAAATACGCATTTAAACTAATGTAAAACACTTATACAATCAGTACTACTTAATGTAAACTAATTTATAACTATACTTAGTTAAGAACAAGTTTAATAATTATCAGTGACCCCATGGGCTTGTCATATATATAAATTTTATGCAAAAATGAACACTCATCTTCTTAATTTGCACAATTTTTAATTAATCCCTTAAATGCCGATTAAAAAGTACGTGATACGCTCCTCAATGCCACCGTCTTACACGCAGGCGAACTTATGTGGTGTACTGGGGGGGGGGGGGGGGGTATTAAAGGAATAAATAAGCAAATCCTTTGAAATAAGTAAATCCTTCGCGAATACTGTGAATGTCATTTTATTGTATTCCAAAGCCTTCGGAACAATTTTATATAGACCACAGTTCATAGAAATGATCGTACTGTGAAAAGACTAATATGTACGTCCGGAATAATTAACGCACTGGCTGAGCGAGACGTTTATATACGTCGGCAACACTAAAGAAGTTAAAGTCGCATTGTAGATTAAGTGCCAAAGTATAGAATTATTGAATTTAATACAATATTATTGTATAGGGGGGTGCGATGAAAAATATGATTGAATATTGGGTCGCAAGTGTTGAAAGTTCTAGAAGCACTGATTTACTACAAGTACAGGCAAAATGTTAGCAAAAAATGTTCGATAAGCAATAGTGAAAAATATAAGTAAATCAGGTATCTGGCGTGTTTGGAGATAAATAAAAGAAAAGTAAAAAGCACTGATGTTTTAAAATGATTTCGGATTAAAATTTTTCCGGTCTTGTAACAATTTATCCATTAATGTGTGGTATTTTGTTCCGTCACAGAAGGATACCCACTGGTCAGTTTTACAACCGTCAACTAAATCAACCAACACTAAAAACAAGGTCTAGATAGAATAAATATTGGGCTTAAAGTAATCTCAAAAATTCATTATGAAATCCGTTTGTCCCAAAACATGATAAACACAAAAGCCAAGTACAAGAACACTGGCAGAAGATTAATGAGTTTACTGAAACTGAGCTATATTAAGGCATTGAGTTGTAAAATAAACATTAACATAAAACTCTTATGATGATTAAGACCACGTCTGTGATGATTATGATCCTTTAGACCACTTCTGCGATGATTATGATGGTTTAGATCACGTGAGCGGTAAGTGAGGTTATGTTGGATGATTACTCACAGTGTCTTGCATATGACTGTGATCAATCAGTATTAACACACTAACGGCAAGTGATGTTTATGACGTTACAATGTAAAGCAACACGATGACTATTGGCGACGAACCTCGTAATTTTGAACAATGGTTAAGTGACGAACTATGGTTAAGTGTGGCATCTCCCTCTCCAAATTTCTCGTCACGTCAACACCAGGACTTTCATTCTTGACAGATTTAATTTGCCTCAGACCGTAACGTGTTCATGCACGATACACGGCTATTCTTCAGTGGCATTAGGCTCAAACTCTTGACACGTCGGCGACGAATTTGTCACCATGGTCGTCAAGTAACCACGGCTACTCAGAGAGAGTTACTGCCATACTTAAATTTTATTGCCACTACAAAAGACAAAGAAAAATAGTTTACTCCCAAATTGCTAAAATAATTAAAGAATTTTAAAAACTTTTTCGATGAAAAAAAATTAATTACCTGATTTAATAAACAAAGGATTAAGTGATTCGAATATTGAAAGAGAAAAACACATAAAAATCAACAAAGTTCAAAAATTTGATTTTATATATTATAAATAAATTAGATAAATTATATTTTAAAAATACAATTCCCAACCTCAAAATATCTGTATTGTGTTATTTATTCGAAGGAAAAAGGGAGTTTACAGATTTAATAATCATACAGACGTAAATAAATTTCGAACTTTCAATCGTTTTTTGTAGATTTCCTGCTGAAACCGCAATCGAAAATGAAACACAAAGGCTATATAAATGCTTCAATAAAAGCACCGAACGAATCATCAGGGTCACAAACGCTTTCGTCAGCATATTGTACCACTCAACTCTCCACAAACGTGCTTAATGGGAAAATTGCTTCCAAGGATCTTATACGCGGTAGCATTTATAATTAAGAGATCTTCCATTATCATAAAATATGCCGCATTTCTACCTGGATATTCAGTAAAACAGTGTTCGCAATTTCTAAAGATTACCTCAGAAATCTAGATTTTTTTATTAAATTTTAATCAGCAGGAGTTTTGAACATTGAAGTTGGAATGTCTCAGAAATATTGTCAATATTATTGATTTGAGAGCATATTTTGTAGGTAAATTCAAATGTAAATCATCCCTTGAGAACCAAGATAGTTGGTACTCGCTATATTCGGCTCATCCTGCACTAAAGAAGATAATTATAACATCTAAGATATGTAGCCCTTCCAACTGTCGGCGGAGCAACCCAGAACCATAATAAAGAACAGTTCCATATTTACGCTAATGACTCCTCAATACCTGGTTCGAATGAAACAGGTACTGCCTATCATTTTGAACCTTTCGAAGATGGCCTTTTAGATAGAACCCCCACCCCCATTTTTACGCAATCCTGGCGGAGAGAAACAGGTGCCGTGCAGTCCGCAGCATCAGAACTAAGCAAATCACCCCAACTAGAAATCAGTAGTCCTGGCAGATTCACAAGTGGCATACAGAACCGTCAAAAGACACAGATTGTAGAGGAACTGAAGTACAGAAAACGACATGAGCTAGAATTCCTTATAAAACAAGGGTGGAATCTAAAACTTTATTTCATCTTCAGCTACTTCAACATCACACGAAACAAAAAAAAGCTGACAACAGAGCTAAAACCCTTGCTAAGACTCAATGTCCATGCTCTCTACGCTCCTTAACGGTTCAAATTTTTCTAGGAATTACCAGAAGGTGCAAACAATGCTTGAAAATGCTACACAATAGGAAGAAATGGGAATAATATATATTATTTTAGGAATTATTATTTTGGAATAATGTAGTAAAACAGCCATGTGTGTGAAGAATGAAATACTTTCAATAGTTATTTCAGAAATGAATATTTAATTCGTGTAATAAAATTTTTGGTTAATATTTTTCAGATGATTCATGACTTAAATGGTTTTGAAATGTGTATATATTCTTATAAAATGAAATTGTAATTATTAATTAATCTTATTTAGTCGCAGAACTGTTTCTAAAATCAATTTTAGTGTATTCTCTATTATTTCTTTGAACTAAATAACTTTATTTTCTTTTTAAAACTGTTTAATGCTAAGGTAGAGTTCCTAATCTTTATCACCAGATTTTTTTTTGAAAAAAAAAATATTTTGCTTCACGTCAAATATTGTTTTATTCCATCTAAATGTTTATTTTTTATCTAAACCATTTTTCCATGGGATAAAGTTGATTACTAACGTATTCATAAATTTTAGTATTTTTAAATTGAACTTTCAAAAAATTCTTTAATTTCGACTACATTCCGACTGAAATCAATATTTCGCTTCACTGACAACTAACGCATACTAAATTTTTAATATCTCTCCGTATCTAAAATTTCTTTGTTGCTTTAGATACAAATGTTTATTGCTCCGTAACCTTAGCAACACTCCCCCCTTGTCGATTCAGCTTGAATAGGGAATGCGGGGGTGGAATGACACATAAGAATGCATTTCTAGATCAGTGATAAATGGTAGGGAGACAGATAAGGAATAATTTTAAGGGAGGGGGTGGTGAAGAAAACATACGATCGAAGGAAACACCCTGGGTCACGTGATGTCTTTGGCGCCTTACCTAACCGCATCTGTAACCTAAGTACCATTCATTCATTCATCTACGGAGGTCATTCACACTGGCTTGTATTAATCCCTTGCGGTGATATCTGGGTGTCTGTACATATATGTAGCCAATACTATTAAATGGTTTTCTATACGTTTTAACGAAAAAATATAACTAATATTTTCTTCTTTGCCAAAAATTTTGGTTTATCGAATTTATATATATATATATATATATATATATATATATATATATACATATATATGTATATATATATTGTATATTCGATATCATTTTACAGGATATTTATGTAGAAAATACGCTATACTTAATATTTCTTAAGGAAAGCTTTTAACAAGTCTATCCGTGAGCCTCTACTAATCCTCATGGGAAAAACTATTTCTTTCAATATTGTTGTATTGAAAACTTTCTCCCGAAGAAGAAGACGCGGTTTATGTAAATGAAGGCTTATATTTAAGCAGTAATTTTTCGGTTCGAAAGAGAGGGAGGTTAGGAGTTAGATGATACAAATTAATGATTAGCGCAAAGTTGTGACGGATCTATACGCGTCCATCCACCAATCCTCTTGGGAATTCTTTTGGGCCAGCATTTTTAACCAATCTTCTCCTAAAAGATGAACACATGATATGCAAATTAAGTTTAATATGTATATTCCATCTTCGCGAGTTTGACAGTTAGGGAATTGTGAGTAGATTAGAAGTGAAGTGAATTGGAAATGAAGTGTATACGTAAACAAAAAGTAAGAAAGCCAGAAGTTTAGATAACAAGAAATTGATAATATTAGCTGACCAGAAGTGTTAAAGTCAACTTGAATTAAATAGAAGACCGCATGAATTCAGGTACCGTGACCTTAAATTAAGTTGGTGTTTAGAGTGTTAAACTAATAGTGGTCCTTAAAAACGTAAGCTCTGTGTAAAGTAATATTAAAAGAGAGAGAGAGAGAGAAAAGCAGCAGTATTGAACATATTCTCCCCCAAACGCGAATCTCATCGCTCTCTCTAGCTCTATTACTGAATTCAATTATCTTATTTATAGTGTTATTTGCGTTTGAGTTGTTTTTAGTGATAAATAAAATAATTGGAATTCATCATGTCGTATGATCCTTTAGTTCCGTCCGCACCTTTAGCTGGGTCACAGGGTAGAAGGAATGTAAACACGTTTCAAAGTAATGGAAAGCTACTCGAGAGCGGCTCTATTCATAATTACTTAGTATTAAAAGATTTGCTAATTGACAACTGAGCCAATAAGTTATAATTAAACAATACTGATCAGAGGTTGAATTGCTGAGAAAGGAATTACACTAATTCAGACCGTAAGTAATCCATTTAAACGCAAGTGGATTGAAGTTCAGCAATTATTAAACATATCTTACTCCTAAACTTAATTAAAGGTGCATTTGCTACCCTGGGTTGTAGATATTAAGTATGGAATAATAAACTTGAATTGTTCTGACTATGACTGATTTTTATTCAAACCCCCAAACACTAATGAACGGAGCAGCACGTTCATTATAAGCTTTATTTTTTTTCTATGGTTTATAATTTGAGTTTATCGATCAACTGCAAAAAATTTAAAGCATTAATTTTAAGAAGCTCAGGTAATTATAGCTAGATAGTTGAAAAATGTTTACAGTTTCAGCTCCCAAAATTAAAGTTACGCACCGGTGACGGTAAATAAATAAATAAATAAATAAAAAACGTTCACACACGTTGCGTTAAATATGGAACAAAACTTTTCTTTCTGATCATAAAATTTGAAAATGATGATTGAAAGAGGCTTATTTTTTTACTTCGATAATCTCGCATTGATATACAAATTTTACTAGTGTTCTATTTCCATTACCACAAGACTTAAACATGCAACAAAGTGTTTATGAGAGAGGGTTAAGTATTTCATAAGTATATTTATTTTATTTATGTTAACATATATAAAAATATTCATTTTTGGAACATAAACAAAGGAATCATCATTAGAATAAAAACACAAAATATTTCAAAATACATTGCTCCAACTTCAGTTTTTACTAAGTTTGAGTGATTTTTCACAGCTACCAACATCACATTTCATAAACGAGCATAATTTTACTTGCACACTATCTTATAAACTACATTCATGTCCATAAATTAAGGATAATTCAGAATTACACAGAAATTGATCTCTAAAATAAAAATTTCACCTGTAGAATTGTCACACATATCTTGAAGAAGAATATGCAAATTACAGGAAACCACCAGATGGCGCGGATAGTACTTCACAATGACGAGAGTGTAAGAGAGGGGTATATCAGGAATGGTGGCAAAGGAGTAAAATTGTTCACAAGCTCTTTAAAAGCCTTTCAGTGCAATAACATAGTTATGGCACAAAGGAAGCATTTGGATGATTTTTTACGTGGTAGAATTATCGGACGACTGGAATGTGAACGTACGCAGCTGGAAATATCCGAGGAACTTGGAATCACCCAGAGTGTCATCTCCAGGCTTTGGCAACGATTCCAAGATGATGGTAATGTGAGTAGGTGTTACAGAACATGTCGCCCCCGAGTTATAAAGCTGAATGAGGAGAGAAAGTCGGAGCACAGCATCAGACCTGTCTCGTCAGCTCTCTTCAGCTACCGGTACGACAATTTCAAGGCAGACCATGTACAGACGCTTAGGGCACATTGGTTTATATGCTCGCAGGCCTGTCAGATGTGTTCCCCTTACCGCAACTCACTGTCACCTGCGATTAACCTGGAGTAGAGAGCATATATACTGGACACTGCAACAGTGGTCTTGTGTGATGTTTTCCGACGAGTCCACGTTTAGTTTGCAGTCTGATTCTCGCCGGACTTTCATATGGAGAGTGCCAGGTACCCGTTACCACCAAGAGAACACCATTAAACGACACCGTTACGGTGGTGCAGGATGACTCGTTTGGGGAGGAAATATTCTTGATTCCAGAACTGACCTGCATGTTCAGAGTGTAACGATGACAGGCCACATCTATCGGGATGTCATTCTGGAACAACATGTACGTTTGTTTCGGGGTGCCATGGGTGCTGAATTTCTGTTTATGGATGACAACTCCCGTCCTCACCGTGCAAACATTGTAGACGAATGCCTTCAATCAGAGGATATCACCCGTATGGATTGGCCAGCATACTCACCGGACTTGAATCCAATAGAGCATGTGTGGGATATGCTTGGCCGACGAATTGCAGCCCGTCAAACCCCTCCCACCTGTCTACCAGAACTTCGGAGGTCATTGCTTGATGAGTGGTGTAATATTCCCCAAGATCAGATTGATAATTTGATACTCAGCATGCGTAGGCGTTGTAAGGCCTGTATTGCATCGTCCGGGAGACATACTCCATATTAACCATCATACTTACCATGTTATACTGTTTTTTGCAAATAGGTCCTTTTTTTAAATTTGCTCCAGGGTGTAAAAATTGCAATTTTTATTAATTATTTCAAACATATAGCATCTTTTTTGCTCTTTACCTTTTGTTTAATAAATAGAATTTACAAATAAGTCAAATTTGTTTTGCTTCTTTCTCTTTCTTTGCCTGAACTTCATTATCCTTAATTTATGGACATGAGTGTATTACTTCATTTCAATGAAGGTATTTTGAAGAACAAGAAGGAAAAGAACAATTATGATTTTATGTTCGAGGTATATTCGAGGCTTTATTTTTACATCGCGAAGAATTGTTCCGACTCCGGTAGCTTAGAGTTAAGACACCGGGCCTGCTTTGTAAAGCTAAGATTACGGGTTCGGCTCCAGCTCTAGTCGATAGATTTTCTAGTAGCGAAAAGCCTAGGCACGTAGGTCATATGATTATGCGGCATGCAAAAAACACCTTGGGTATCAGTTTGCTTCTTGCACTCTCGGAAAAATTAAATCACGACAATATTCAGCATTCAACGAGAGCTTGAATTAAAAAAATTAATTCACACAGGTGCATCTAAATTTGGAAGCGAGGCCGCCACTAAATGGCACCACCATGAAATAGCTCTCACAAATGAAAACTTGCCATGTCTGCAAAGCTATTTTGCTAAAATGCAGCCCCATTGGGAAAAAAATTAACTATGTTTAAGCACTTTAGGATCTGATTTTTTTTCTTTTTGTTATTTATCTTTAATCATAAACCCGCTCAATGCCACAAAACCACTTTCATGCAGAATTTGAACAAGTTTGAAAAATATGCAAATATTTGCGTTATAATAAGCAGTTTCATCATGCATAATTATATTCACTAAATCTATCACGAACTTAAATCGTTAATGACTTTCCAATACCGCAGGCGTTTCTTGGGCATTAAAACTTCATTAAAAGATTATTACGGTTTTAAAGCTACTGCGGGGTTTAAAGTTCCCGCTTTTTGAAGTTTTCAAGAGGCAGTTGTGATAAAAGCTATTCACAGCTAAAAAGTTTATTCACAGCTAAAAGCTAAAAAGTTTAATTACCATAAAAGCCACTTTAAAGGAGTTTGTTTTACGGTAATTAAACCTCAATTAATAAAACGAATATGCTTCCTTTAAACCTATTGTGACGTGGTTAATCTACTTTCAAATGCAGGGGAGGTTAACAGGCAGGTTCTACCGAAGTGAATTGTAATTTTTTTTATTATGTAACTCTCTCATAAATACAGATTTTCTTCCATTAAGCACGTGTAAATACATAAAAACACAGATTCAAAAATTATTCAAGTATTGCACACAGCAATTCAAATCCATAAACACAATTTAAGATAAATAAAAAGCACTGTTGTTGCTAAAACTTTGTTCCAAATATTTCTTTTCTGCATGGTTCTTATATATACTGAAAAAATCATTAGGTAGCTTCCAAAGTTTTCTAGATGTATCTTGTCACCAAAGTCCCTACTATTCATGAATTGTTATTGAAATAAAAGTTCTACAATAATAATCTCCTAAGGCATAAAAACAATGCTTTCTGACAAAATTTCCTTTCCACTGAGACTCAAACAGAGTTCGAAATTTTACTTATAATATTATTGTTCATAGATATTCAAAGTATGCATAACAGAAGTTGAAAACTGTTATGGATGCAAGCTTTTCCTATAAACACCATCCAGCATCTAAACCGGGTGAGTGAATTGCCAACGATTTTTGTGTATGAATTGCAAATGAGATGCATTCAAATAATTTTTAAAAAAAAATAGTTCAGAAATGTCAACTAAGTAGAATTTTGCATAGGAATTCAGCAAAACAATAATTCACATGTAAAATATAAATATAATATAAGCATTTTTTATAAGTATTTGAAAAGTATGCCCTCAATTCACATTTAATGAAGGTAGGAAAAGCCTGCCTGCATGCTGAGAGAAAAATAAATCTTTTAAGTTTGCAGATTATGAGCAAATATCCCTAGTGGATCAGTTGTTAATTGTGTTCAGGATTAGATAATGAAAGCTTTCCGATGAGGCAACCGCCATGCAGATCTTAGTTCATGTGGTGTGGTGTTTCGGGTATAAAGTACAAAATATGTTTGCAAATTGTTCAACGTTACGGATTATTTCATTGTTAATTGATGTCGCATTTCGAAGCTATACAAGGGTTATTGATGACAGGTCAGAGAACTTTGCCGGTCAACGTTGCTACACATTCGGAATAAACCAAACTTTTAAGTGTCCCCATAACCAGAAATTACATAGAATAACATACCGAATTTTTTTTAGAACCAATCAATTTACAATACTTTTGTCAATTTTACATTTTATATATACATTTTTTTATACATTTTCATATAAAAAGCGTTCTGAATTGTTCTCCGTGGGACATTTACTCTGTCAAATGCGCCATTTTTCTTTACAAAGAACCCTACTGGACATTTTGAACTATTTCTTCAAATTCTCTTGATAGCATTTGCTATAATCCACGTATCACATTGGGTGGCATTCTTCTCATTCATTTCAGTTGAAGGATACAGAGAACTACAACAATACATTAATTATAGGCACCCTGTAATAAAAAATAATAAAAGATTGCATTCACATTTTAAAATACGTTGTCTTCGAAGGCGTACGGTTATTGTCCTTAATTAATGACCAAAATCGAACCACACGATTGGATCTTGAATCCATTAAATATTTTGGTAAGCTCTTCCTGTAGTTGCAAAATAGTAATTGTAAAATAAACAATGCCTAATACCTAGTCCGACATTAAATTCCTTTTCGTTTAAACGTTCAATGCGATACAAGGTTAATGTCTGGGAACTGGTAAGTCTGTAGATGAAATCACCCTGCTCCGAAAGCAAAAGCAAAATGGCACACAGCTTTTAACTTGGTATTGACTAAGGAATTGAAAACAAGATAGCAGCACACCCTAGAATTACTGAGAAAAACTTCTCTTTAGTGTCTAACTACCGCATTCATTTACAAATCACGAATAATTATCTCAACAACCACATTGCAAGAGTGGAAAAAAACCCCCATCTGAACAATAGATTGCCAATGATATCAGCAAAAGATATTCTACGTGACACTAGCTGCTGCAAGGAACGTATATCAATTGAAGTAAAAGCTTTAAAAAACAAAGTATTCTAAATTTTATGAAGAAATTGTCTCACGACGTAAGAAAGTGTTAACCCTAATGAGTGATAGGCAGCGATCCTTCGGGACACCTTCAATGAAGAGGAGGGCGCCCAATGACTGGACCGACAGGGAATTTGTTTTAGCTCCGTCATCTGAAGTGTCTCCAATGGTAGTTATTGAGGGCCACATTTCAAACCTTTTACTCACACCAAGGTCATGCCGAAGACTCATCGTAAAGAATAATGTATACTAACTAGTGTTGTGTAGTGACGTGGAAATTAAGTAAGAGATGTTACAGGTTTTTGGTTAGATTTAGCATATAAAATACATACTTACCTTTTTTGAACAAAGGGCTTCGAAATTAGAATAATTAAATAAACAAAACAAAATGCAATCATTTAATTTTTATGTGCTTATAAATGATAGACACGTCAAGAAAAGGTGTATTTTGCTAAATCACAGAAACATAATTTTTTTAATATCATAGGTTCCAAAAAAATTTTGAATTTATTTAAAAGTGTAACATGCACAAACAAAATCTTGACTTCTTACGCATCTTTGTACAATATGCAATTTATTACATCTTTAAAAAAGTAAAAAATACTTAAAATATCTCTCTTAAAAATTTCAAATGCTTGCTCAACTAATAGTTTCAATTACTCTCAACGTACTTAAAACATTAAGGATATATTAATTCCTGTTTGATGTTACAAAAGTTGTCAAATTGAACCTGATGTTTAAAAGTATTAATTTTATGCTCAAAGTGAAAGAAAACCTTCAAATACTATATTGAAGAAGCATCTGAATGAAACATAAAATGTGTGCCTTCGAAAGAATATTATTTTAACAAATTAATAACCTTAACTGTCTTTCTCAAACTAAGCTCAGATTACCTAATGTCTTCGTGAAAAATAACGTCATATTGAACGGAGCAGTAAAGATGATTAATGGTGGCATGGAAAAGGTCGAAATAAGTAACAACTCAATGTTAACAGTATATATGATCGAAACATGAACGCAAATTCATCGATTTTAAGCTGTGCGTAATACATCTTTGTTCTATGAAAATACTTTTAAATTTAATGTGTTTCTTATTTCAATGTGTAACAATCAATTAAGTAAGCCAGCAGTTTTTTTAAAGAACCGTTTCAGAGAATTCCAACATCGACCTTTTTTACAAGAATAAATTTTTTCACATTTTAAATATTTTCCTTTATACTATCCAACATATAGTACTAGATATGTTCTGAAACCGTTTTGGAAAAACTCACATAAAAATCGTTTTTTGAAAACAAAATATATTTGTATATAAAAGAGCATGTAGGAAACTACAGGGTAAACAAAAAAGTTTTTGCCGTTTTTAATGACCCAAAAGAACATGACATACAAACAGCGTAGCCAATTGTTGGTCCTCGAAGTAATCACCATCGGCATCCAGCACCTTCTGCCAACGTGTCTCCTGTTGTTCAATCCCCTTGCGGAAAAGCTCGGGGGTATGGGACGCAAAGAAATCCGTAGGAGCTTGCAGCCCGTCTGCTTCATTGGTGAAGGATTTACCACGAAGATGATTGTCCAGGGATTGGAAGAGATGGTAATCTGATGGTGCAAGGTCAGGTAACCAAGGAGGATGGCACAAAGTCTCCCAACTAAGTCGCTGTATCGTATTCCTGGCCACATGCGAGACACGCGGCCTCGCGTTATCATGCAATAACAGTACACCCTTTCGATTAACCAATGCTGGCTCCTTCTGATGCAATGCCTGTTGTACACGTTCTAATCACTGTGAATACAGGTCCGCAGTGGGCTGATAAGCCCAATTTGAAGTCGTAAAGTAAACAGCCCCGAACGAGCTCCTTCGATACGTCCATTTCGCTTCGCTACTGTACGAGTTCCGATTGATGAATGTGAGCAATGGACCTGCGTTTATAACAACTGATATTCCTACTCTCGACTGACGGTTTTTCAATCGCGTCATACGGGAATTTGCATATTTATTCTCACTTCTTTCAATGGAAACGCACAAATGATGAGAACTTTTTTGTTTACCTTGTATTTTTCCACATAGTTGGCACTATTTTTCAGACATTTTTCACATCGGGAAACCAACTTCTCCATACCTACATTAAAGAAAGATGCCACCAGTGAAGAAAAACACTGCTAAACACCGGTCTGGGTGCCGTCATCATGAAACAATCTTATTGGGAATCATCTGTTTTCACGAATTTATCCATTCACTTGATACAATCAAACCATCGTTAGCAATAAAAGGCTTCACACGACGTGTTTCGTCATGAACATGGGTGGGTTAATCATTTAACTGTCAAAGACACGTTATTACCATTTCTGTACACCAGGGATGGGCATTAAGATGATCGCGATCGACCGGTGAACTGCCATGACATTTTGGGTAGGGGTTTTTTCCCGGGAACCCGGGTTCCCGGGAAATCAAAAGATTTTTGTACTTTTTCTATTCCCGGGAATCACACGGGGCTTGAACTATCCATGAGGTAGCTATTTTTGACTTGACCTTACACTTCAATCTTGGACATCGTTAACTGAACCTACGGCAATTTGCGATCGTTCACCCTGAACTTCCGGACGAAGGAATGTTCGTTACCCCAACTGTGGGGTAAGAATTGTAATATGAGAACTTTGGAGGATGAGAATTTTTTCACAGCTAGAAGTGGGTGTATCGAGCTTGGTTAACAAGAAATCTTGGGTGTTTAAAGCAATCGCATTTCATTGCCAACCAGCACTATGGGATCGAAGTTCCAAGATCTAGATTTATGGGGATAATGTAAGTACTAATACTTAAAGCTATTATTTATTTAATCTCTTCTAGAAAATTTTTTTCGGATGCTTGTCTTTATTATGAGCTATTTTATTGAATCAGCAATTTGAAGAAGGAAATGAGCCCACAAACTGTTTGTAGGGGGAATATTTTTATAAGAAATTGCGCAATTTTTCTTATTTATTATTTTTCTAAACTTAACTTTCGCGTGTGAGATTCTTATATTAATATTTATTTATATTTATGTAACAATAATACAGCAATTCCATAAATAAGAAATCGGTTATACAAATAAAATATCTTAAATACAATAATTAATATTTTTAACGTACATGATCGGCACGTCAGCAGCAAATGAGTTTTCAAGTATATATTGATATTTATCTCTTAGTAGAGCAATATTAGAGAAATAACTGATTCAGTTTTGACTGGTTAATCTTCAAACACATGTGAGTCAGTAAAGGAACATTAGTTTTAGTAATAATTTTTCAAATGTGTATTTTTTCCCCGAGATTTTTAATTTATAAAATCTTGAACTGTAACATTTTTTCCATGTCTGAGTGATAAAAGTATAAATTGCTTATGCTTTCTGAAATCCCATTTCAAAAATGAATAAAAAATTTATTATATATTTTTTGCACTTTTTAGCTCATTATATAAATAATAATTAATTTTGTAATTTATATGCATCCTTATTTTATATAATGATTATTGATTTTATTTAAAAATAACTTGTTTTTAAATTTTTAAAAAATTTGATATATTCCTGCGAATTTCGGGAACGACAATTACATCCCCCTGATTTCCCGGACATTCCCGGGAATGGAAAAACCCGGGAAATGAGAAACCCTAATATTGGGGTGACCGCCTTTTCTAAGACGTGCATACTAAAAGAAAAATATTTATGGAACACTGACGCGAGATACACACCGAAATATCGGCTTTTCACAATCGATGCGAGAGTGTTTTCTTATGGAAATGTTTCGATTAATGTGTAAAAAGGTGCATGTATCTACATTGGAAGATAACGTTGACGCTTAATACGCTCACTGTCACTGTAGGGGGGGGGGAGCAAACATCGTGATGCCAGCCGTAGAAATGAATTTTTCTCCACACGGCGGCTGAAGAGGAGATTAAATGTTGACGATCACTCTTCTTCCGATAGCAGAGGATTGACTATTAAGGGATCCCCCGCGATTGCGTTCTCAAATTCATGTTAGGTTCCGCCATGGCGGGGTAAGCGGTTGCGAGCAATGGTCAATACATACGTCGGTTTCAGATGCATCCGTTCACGAAATTTCTCTTCTAGCTGCTTTGGATACGTCCACGTTCCACTGCACAGCAATTGCCCACAGTTGCTCAAACGTTCCACTTGACACTATTGTGTTATTTGTGTTTTTTTCGTAAAAATGGTCCTATTTTAAAAGAGGGATTTTAAAGGTCGAAAACAAGTGTTAAGAAAAGAAAACATTAACTTCAATACATAATGGCCACACCCATGCCACTGGATGGACCGCAACACTTTAAACACATTAGAAGTAGCCCGTATCCTGAAAAAGTCCGCCCACATTTGCTTTACACTCATTGCATATTTCTCATAAATCTCTACGTTAAAGACGAAATCCAACTAGCTCAACATTCCTTGCGTTCAAACCCAGAAATACAGATGAGTATTTCTTGGTTTGTTTCACAATATTGTCAAGTTGAATGTTTGAGCAACTATGAGCATGTCACTTAGTAGGTGAGTGAGTGATTGCAGGGTTTATTGGCACAAGGGCCGAGTCCGGCTATACTGCGCCAAACATTCGTTAAAATATGAAAAACGTTCCCAAATATCTAAAAATGCCGACAAGAACACTGTTTTAGTAGTACAAGGTAAAATTACAAATAAAATATAAAAATTCAATTTATAAGATAAAGGAACATATACATTTTGGTGAGGAGACTAGCCCTCTCACAAAGTCAAAAAAGTTTAAAACAGAAAAATTCATAAGTAAAAATCTATAGTACAAATCTTATTTTCAATTTAAAAAATTTGATCAGCCATTTGCAAGTCATATAAATTGTAAAAGAAAGAACAATTACTTTTTGCCGTTCTTATATCGAGTAGGTGTAATAACGTGCGAATAAGAAGTATTATATGGAAAAATTTCGGTAGAACTAATTCATCCTCATTATATTCTATCATTTCTTCATCTGAGGTATTCTATTGGAGGGCACTTTTCCGCGGTTTGTGAGGTGCCATTTTTACTTCTATTCTTGCATCATTTATTTTTTTAATAACTTTTTTCTTGCCCGAGTTTTTGATTTTTGTTTCGAATCCTGTGTTGTAGACGCAGAAGGAGGTTGACAAGAAAGAGGATCGAAAATAGAGAAGGATCACTAGGGTACCCCGGGGTCATGACACCCGTGTTTACCAAAGACAGTAAACCCCTTGGGAAAGGAAAAGATCCCTATATATATATAGGACAACCTCGGGATTGTGTCACCTGTACTCACCTAATGAAGGTGAGCCCCCTGAGGGGCACAGTACGTGAGATGAACCATCTTCTTAATCCTTTTGAACAGTTGCTAACACGTGTAAAACCCCCCACAGTACGACTGTAATAGCATCACGAGACTGACAATCACTCGTGTGCGCAAGGATTGAACTGCTAGACTGCAGCTGCGGGATTGGCGTAAATTACGTGGACCGTCCCCAAAAGCCCTCGTGTAGCTGAACAGTGGGACGTTAATATTCACTCACTCACTCACTCGCGGGATTGGGGTAGAACGAAACGTTACTTAAGTTCCGGACACGCCACGTATGGGTCCTAGGTCAGAGGGTTCCTACATCGGCCTTTTTAAAAAGAATAATTTTCTTCGCTCTTAATATTTTTCTCACTGATATACAACCTACAATTTATAATGCTAATAATTGTACAAACACTTTAAAAAATCAACAAAAATTATGAGCTGAAAATTAGAAAAAACCCGTGGTTAATTAAATTTAGATTTTATTTGTTGTTGTTGTTATTATAACATTTCTCCGTTGATGTGAAGATCACAACTCCAAATATGCAAATCTTTATTATATACATTAACCTATATTCTCTTCATCAACGCGCAAAAAACTCTTCTAACAAAACAAAACTTTTTTAAACTTTCATAGACCTCAAAAGGGTCACTCTGGGCCTCTTTAGGGATCTGTCCTAGAACTTAAAAATAGGGTATATTTCTTGGAAATCATAAAGTGGAAACTTTTTCAAATGGAAAGCATTTTAGTCAACAGACCTTTGAAGAAACGTCAACTCCCTCAAGTATGAAAGCCATTTCAGTGGTTGCACAATCTGGGGGAGGGGATTCTCGCTCATAAATTTTTGATGCTGGAATAAATTTTAATTCAAGCTCTCGTCAGATACTAAATATTGTCGTGGTTTAATTTTTCAGAGAATACTAGAGTCAAATTGATACTCAAGGGATCTTTTACATGTCACATAATTGTATGACATGCGAGCCTACAACTTTCACATCCAGAAAATCTATCGACTCGGCCTGGATTAAATCCACAGCCCTTCTTGTCTTACAAAGTGGGCGCGCTATCTCTAAGCCACTGACCGACAAAGTACGGACAGAGAACTAGTGAGTGAGAGTAGCAGTAGAAAGTTACACGAGGGTAATTGACGACGAACCTCGTGATTTCAAATCGAAGTTAAGTGACGGAGACGACACTTGAGCTGACAAATCCCACTCCTAACTTCCACACTACACCTTTAGGATTACGCTTAAGCTTTGACATGTTTAAAGTGCAACGGCTACTCTACACAGCAGGTCTTCAGCGGTGCTAGGCTCGAACTCATGACGTGGCCGCGGTAGCCAAGTTGTCCAGGCATCAGTTCGTGGCTAGCGTGTCATGAGTTCGATCCCAGTATCACTAAAGATCCGTCGTGTAGAGGTGCGATGCACGTTAAATCTGTCGCGAGCTCAAACGTCCTCCCGTTCGTGTGGTGTGGTAGTTAGGAGAGGAGGGTGCCGGATCAGGTGTCGTCCGCGTCACTTGATCATGGTTCAAAATTACGTGGACAGTCGCCAAAAGCCCTCGTGTAGCTAAACAGTACAACGCTAATATTCATTCACTCACTCGCGCTAATTCATGACGAGCCAGCCACAAGTTCGTAATCCTGAGCACCAGGCAAATGCAGCGATCATTTATCTATTAGATAATATTTTTTATACAAATATTTTTTTATCTTTTGGGCTGCTAAAAGCAGTATTTTTTTAAGCAATTTATTGCTTGTTATATGTAAAGAAAATACTATTTCATAAAAGAGAAAGGGGATTGAGAGAGAGATCTAAGAATATAAAGAAAAATACATGTTGTGGTACACCAATCACTTTTGAAAAGTCGGAAGCTGGAAGAGAAAGAAGTGCTTCTTCTCCAAAGTCATTCATTTGTGTCATTAATCGACAGAATTCAATTTCCCCAAAGACAAAATATATTTATGCGAAAAGATGGAGGAAATAAAGGATTGTGGAATGTTTAAAAATAGCACATAGATTGAAAACCTTTTATATTTGGAAAAGTTGCTGTGGAGGTTTCTGGAAGAAAAACTGCTTTTATATTCACCTTGAAAATTCTTAAGAAAATTTTTTTTAATATAAGTCATTATGTCTAAAATCGAGTATTATTTACCTACTATTTTAATGATATAATCTATTATTATTTTTAATTCTCCCTATAACATTCACTGTTATTTCTCGTCCCGTGACGGTGCGGATATCGGCAGCGAACAAATATAGCCCATACGTCGATTACAGATTCATCGGTTCTCTGCTCGCTGCATTGAATATGTCCCCAGTCTAACAGTCACTCATACTTGTCCAAGCATTCAACTTGACAATTTTGTTTACTAGTTATTGTAGTAAACATAGAAATTTGACTACTTTAAAAGATGGATGCAATGTCGATAACAAGCGCTCAGAAAAGAAAACAGACAATTTTATACAGAATGGCCCTTGGGTGGATCGTAACACCTTAAAAACATTAGATATAGCCTGTATTCTTGAAAGGTCCACCAACCCTTGTATGTACCCTGCTGTTTGTACAAAATGCAACACCATGAAGGAATCATCAGAATTAAATGAACTTTACAGTAAATATCAATTATAGGATGTTACGTAAAAAAGTAAGGTTTCAGAGGCATCGCAAGTGCTTAGCGCGCGCAGCGTCCTCTGAAACGATAATGAAAGCGTATAAATAGAGGTCTGTAGTGGAATGTTGAAAATAGTTATTCGTTATTTTTTAGTGGCGAACGTTTAGTGAGACTTAAGTATGCCTCAACGACGAAATAAGGAGAAATTCCAACAAATTGCGGAGTTTGAACGGGGGTGGATTATCGGCCTTCGAGAAGGAGGATTTTCCTATCGCGCCATAGGAGATCGTGTGCAGCTAAATAGGTCCACAGTGATGCGAATTTGAAAGTAGTGGACCAACAAGCACCAAACAATTCGAAAAACTAACAGTAGACGACGGAAGGGGCGTCAGCGCGTGCCTTCTCCGCATGGCGGTGAATGACTGTACAGCTTCCTGCAGGAAGTTGGCAGCACGTTGGTCTACTGCTACAGATGTACTAATGTTGGCTTCGTCAACGTCTGCCGCACCGTATAGTGCGTTCAAGAGTGCTTTTATACAGGATCTCCTTTATGGCAAACCATCGACAGCTGCGTCTGAAATGGGCTCATGAGCACAGAGCCTGACAAGCTGATTGGCACCAAGTTGTCTTTTCAGATGAATCACGCTACAATTTGGGGGACCATTATGACCACATTCGTTTTAGATGCTATACCGGTGAACGTTGTCTTACCTAACAAAATAGTGGCCTAACACCTGAGTTATGGTTTGGGGTGCGATTTCGTATCATGGACGATCCAATTTGCTACGAATTGAGGGTAATCTCAATAAAAACAAGTACGCCCGTGAAGTGCTACAGCCCGAAGTCGTCCCCTTCCTTCAAGGCATCCCTGGAGCTATCTTTCAGCAGGATAATGTACGATCACATGTTGCAAAGACTGTTCGAGACTTTTGTTCAGCCTAATCCATGCAACTTCTTCGTCGGCCTGCTTATGCACCGGATATGTCAGCTATTGAACGCGTGTGGGATTTAGATGGTCGGCATCTCGTTCGTTATTCGCGTCCTGCTTCTTCAAAAGGCCAACTTTTGCTGTGCATACATGCAATATGGAATTCTCTTCCACAAGCAGGTATTCAAAATCTGTTTAACTCCATGCCACGTCGTATAGCAACACTTATGGCAGCGCTTGGTGGCTGCACCAAACACTGATTTTGGAGACTTAATATTGCTTTTTTGCTTTGAAAATTTCATCATTTTTTTGTACAAATACAAGTCGTTTGTGCGTTAAATTTCCTTTAATTCTGATGATTCTTTCATGGTGTTGCATTTTTTACAAACAGCAGTATATTAATTAAATTAATTTAAAAGGTCAATTGGTTATTCATTTGTTTTGAACCACTGAAGGGACGAGTTTGATACCGGAGTTGGCTTTTTAAATTTCCACCCAACGCGAAGACCCATTTAACGTGCTTCCACTTGGAGGGCCCTTCGTGGTACCGGGACTTGAATCCTAGCAAGGATGACCGGGATCAGGAGAGGATTTTATCAACCGAAAAAGGACGCTATCTGAACAAGCACAGACAAATTAACAACGATTTTAATAATGTTTAATTATGTAATTTACTTGTTTTATAAAAAAAAAATTATAATATTTTAAAATTTTAAATTACATGAAACAAAACAAATATTTATGAGATAAACCAGAAAAAATATTCAAACACTAGAAAAAAAATCATTCGGAGCAAAGAAATGGACGCATAACACAATATTTTGCATATGATAATTACATAATAAATATAACTTCACAAGTAATTCCGCAAAGGTCGTAAAATAAAAATTTTAGGTTTAAAATTATTAATAACAATACAGAAAGCTTTTATTATATACGCCTACAAAATAAGAAAATAAATACTCTTTAATGCATGTTAATTAAAACTTAATACTTTGCAAGGTTTGAATACCTATAGATTAGTAAAAACACACACATAGTTTCAACTTTTGAGTCAACAAGAAACTTTTGTATTAGCTTCTAACAATTTACACCAGAGCCATTTTCAATATCTCCTTTCATCAAAAATTAGCTTCATTTTCAAAAGTATATTATTACAGTGATCAATTTTCCTTATACAATTTCTTATTCAATTACAGTATTTTCTTATTTGATTACATAAAATTCATAGAAACACTAGAATATCTTTTAATGTTCCGTCGATGTATAAAAGCAATTTATATAACCATTTGAAAATCGAGGGAGAATCAAAATAGTATCAAACAATTAAGAGTTTTATGAGAGTTGCCATGCTTATCTCGAGAGAGCTCTATTTTCGTCATTCGGTCGGCATTGTTGAGTCGAAGGTATGAAACCCAGAGCCATTCATGACTTGCCGTGTACAGAGGCTAAGCACGTTAATTCTGTCGAGGCTGAAAGTCCTACAGCAGGCGAGATGTGGAAGTTTGGAGAGGGATTTCAGCTCAGCTGTCGTCCTCGTCACTTGACCATAGCTTAAAATTACCAAGTCCATCCCCTATAGCTTTCATATTGCTTCATAGTGAGACATAAATTAAAATCAATTCAAATCAAATCATCGTTTGGCATCTATCCAGGTATGTTTTTAGTTGAAACGATATTTCAACTCAAGATTTTAACATTAACACATGACGAAAGTTATTTAATTCTCCAACCGAGCAACCTTACAACAAAAATGTCATCCTATTGAGTTGCTGTGAGCAATGGAAACAAAGAGAATATTCTTCGCATGTCAAAGGATCCAATTTATTGCCCTTCAGTTTACTAGAATTTCATTCACTTTTCCATTCATAAATATACAAATATAAATATAATGTAAGGATGTATTTATTTTGCAAATAGTAGTTGTAGCAATTTTTAGGAAAAGGTTTCAATCGCACAGTAAGTAGGGCACGTGGGGGCTATTATGATATTCTTATACTAGAAATCGCGAATAAATCTTTCAAGAAATCCAAGGTATAATCCTTTTAATGAGGAATCACAAATTATTTCAGTCAAAATAAAGGTCTTAATCTTTTAATGAAGGGGCCGTGGGTAGCCTAGTGGTTAGAGCATCGGACTTCAGACCGGAAGGCCTGGGTTCGATGCCCGATGCCACCCAATACTCGCCGAGTACAAACGGAGAACGTGCTCGTTAAATCAGTGGGTCCGAATGGTGTCGCCATCTATCGTGTTGTGTGAGAAAAATCGTACTGTCACCTTCTTGGGAGCTCAAAAGCTTAGGCTAACGACAGGCGCAAAATTCTAGCCCTCAGCCGAGATGAATTTCGTGGACCTTGATCTGATGTTACAGGTGGCATAAGCAACAGCAACATCTTTTAATGAGAAATAAAAATAAGGTATAGGTTTTCGAGTTAGACATTCATATCAATGATTTAGAATAAAAATATATAAGATTAGAATTTTAATTACCGAAAAATCCGGCACATAACACGCAGCGGACTATAACGCGCACCTATACTTTCGAGCTATATTTTTGGATTTATTTGGTATGTTCGCCGTATAACACGCACCCCCTTTTTTTGCGAAGAAACCTGAAAAGAGCGTAAGCAATGCTCGTAATTATCTCAGGTTTTTTTGAAAAAGTGGTATGCTTCAAGAACTAACACTCTTCATAAGGTACATCATTCCTTTTAAATAAAAAGTATCTCGACATATGTACAAGCCTATTGAAAATTCTACTTCAAGATATTTGGACCTCAGGTATAGATTGGGATGAGGAGTTACCTTGTAGCTTAAAATTAAAATGGATTGAATTATGTAGTGAAATTCCAGAATTAAAATCTATATCCATTCCTAGGTATTATTTGTGGAATATGAAGAACGAGGTTGAAAGTGTAGCACTTCACAGCTTCTCAGATAGTTCAAAACGAGGGGATGGTTGTGTAATTTATTTACGGATAGTTTGTAAGAATGGCACTATAGGAACAAGTTTCGTCGCTTCGAAAAGTAGGGTGTCGCCTTTAAAAGCTGTGTCATCACCTAGGCTCGAGTTGTTGGGAGCATTATTATCAGTTAGATTAGCTTCTAGGATTACTAAGATTTTTAAGTATGAATGTGGTATTCATTATTGGACTGATTCAACCATAGTTTATCTGTTGGGTTAGGAGTCGGCCAGATAGATTTAAGCCCTTTGTTAAGAATAGAGTTGAGGAAATCCAAAAACTATCTAACCCCAGTGATTGGCATCACTGCCCAGGAAAAGAAAACCCCGCAGACTTTCTCACTAGGGGTTTGTCCGTAAAAAGTTTAAAGAAGTGTGATGCTTGGTGGAATGGGCCACATTGGCTCCACCAACCTGAAGAAAATTGGCCAAAAATTGAAGTTAAAGGGCGTCGAAGAAAAGAACTTGGAGTTGAGAAGGAAATCTGAAAAGACAATCCAAAATCAGTGCATTTTAGAACCAAACGATCACGTGCTAGACCTAAAAAAGTACAGTAGTTTTTGAATAAGGTGTTAAGAGTAACAGCCTGGATTTTACGATTTTTGACCAACAGCAGACGTAATAATATAAAGGATAGCTCTCTCTTCATGCAAATGAGATAGAACAAGCTGAGCTTTATAGAATAAATGAAAAACAACGGGAATTTTATTCTTCGGAAGTTTTAGCTCTTGAAAAACAACAGCCAATAAGGCATGATTCAAAAATTAGAACTTTAGTTCCCTTTTTAGACTCCCAGAATATTTTAAGAATATCCACTAGATTAGAAGAAGCAGATTTAGTGATAGGAGAAAAGCAGCCCATTCTCTTACCAGCGAAATCTAAGTTTATACTGAATTGCTTGTTATGAGGGAACATATCACCGTATTTCACTCGGGTGTTTCCGCAACCTTTACACAAATAACAAGAAAATTTTGGATACCTAAAGCTCGCCTGCCACGCGGGCGGCCCGGGTTTGATTCCCGGCCGATACACCATATATAGCGCATCTTACTAACTAAGTATGTTCAGTGGTAGAATGCTCTAACTACAAATAAATTCTACTAAACTAAATTGATGACCAGCCAGATAGGTTTTTATGCTTTAATGACATCTATATACATATTTACATAGTCTAGTGAGTTCTGCCTATTTATTCTAAATATTATCAACTACTAGAAAACGAAGCAAACATCATCTTAGCAAAACTAGGTCAGAACTGAACTCGGAAGCGAAACAAAAACACATTTTACACATACAGAAAAAGTGGGAGCGCCATCTATAGGGCTTTTTGCCACACCTATACTTATATATTTTTATGCTCATCTGTGCTTTTTTATCCTTGAAGCTGTCAATTTCATACCCGTTCTGTAATGCGCACCCGTAATTTTCGGTGTTAAAAGTGCTTGTTATACGCTGGATTTTACGGTAAGTGTTAAATCATTACATTATATCTATATATTCCGATAAACCTAAGTATAAACAGTCATGACAGTAAGAAATATTAGCCACAGTAATACAATAGCAAAATCCTGGCTGTAGGAACCAAGATTGCAGGTTTAAACAAAGTTTTTTGACCAGTCAACCTTCACATGTAATTTTTCTATAAACTGGACCCTATGGAGAGGAAGAAATATTAAGAGAAATGTAATTATTACAAATAAAATACACAATACTATTGATGTACAACGATAAAATTTAATAGCTTACGTATTTACTAGTAGAGAGTTAAAATCTCTCTCTCTCTCTCGATGTAATAAAACTTACTTCGCGAGCACAGCAACAGATTTATGCTTCCTTCCAAATACAAAGGAATATTATAACAGTACCGCATAAAAGTGAATTAGTGAATTATAATAAAATAATAGAATAGTAAATCTCTCCCCCCCCCTCTCTCTATATATATATATACATTTAAAAAATTAAATATTTATATAAAATTTATTGAAAAATATATAAAAGGAATTCCTAAAAATACACAATGACACTAAAATAAAATAAAATATTATTAATTTATGAAACATCATTTTTGATTCACTGTGTAACTAATTAAAAAACCACACTGAATGCAAATATTATTACATATTATCATTTCACTAAGAACTATTAGAAATATAATTGTAAAGAAATTAGCAGGATACGTATGTTTAGTACAATGGCTAATAAAGTAATTAAAATTTAAAAAAATATATTATATTTATTGTTAATTAGTACATAATTACGGTAAATATTTAAAATAATATTTCTATATATAAAATTGATAAATTAGAAATCCAATATGGCACTTTAACTTGCACTATTATATTTTTGGGATAGAATCAATTAATTTCATTGTGGCAATCATTGAATGAATTAATAAGGAAATATGTTGCTATTTTAACCCTAGAATACTACCCTTTTGTCTAGTAGACTACGCCTATAACAAATAACCTTGTATTCTTCCCCCAAAAGCATGAAATTTAACGTACTACTCAGTACCTTCATATGACCTTGGATACTACAAATACCGATATTTATTTTTCTCAAAATATTTTCGTATGTAGTATTTTTGAGCAATGTTAGTCTGAGAGACGAATGGGTAGCAGCAACGTTAGGAATAAAGAAGCTGTCTTAGTTTTTTTCCTGCATCGTTGGGACGATGTCAAAACGTTTTCGCGGAGAAAGCGTTTGGGTCTATCCGTGAATTATTAAAGGAGTTGAGTGATGATGAAAATTTAATTTCTGAGGATGAATCGGAAAGCTGACAAACTTCCGAAAATTGCAATGTATTTCACAGTTGTTGGAATTGTTGAGGAAAACAAACCAGAAATTCCTCTTAGAATTGCGAAGTGTACGAACTTCTATGCATTGTTTTTGAACAAGCTAAAACTCTTTTATCGTATAAAACAAAGCAAAACACATGTGTTGCTCTTCTACCTACATTCCATGAAAAACGGAATATAAATGTAGAAAGTGAAAAAGCGGAAAAAATTTAATTTTACAATGTAACAAAAGGAGCCTTAGACACATTAAATCAGATGTGTAACAACATGCCATGCAGCAGGAAAAAAACGTCGATGTCCTCTTTGCGTGTTTTATGGCATGATAAATATCAGTCTAGTATAAATGCACATGTTATATATGCGCAAAAGATGGATCGCAAATCTGGAAAAGCATTATCTGGGAAAAAGTTTGTGATAAAGTTAAGTGAAGATCTCCTTGCGCAACGGATGGAAAAACGTCTAAATGTAGCAACTTTGTCCCGATCAACAAGGACAATTATTTGAGAACTTTTGAAATTGGAGCAGAACACTGAACTACTAGAACAATCGGAAACTAAAAAAAAGGGAAAATTTATGCTTTTGCTCACGTAAGTGTCATAGAATGACACGTACAGTGTGTGTACTTGGATTTAGAGCATCATGTTGATATGTTTATACATTACTTTAAAAAAATAAATAAATTTTGCTTTGTTGTTTACGTAAAGATTGGATGCAATGAAACCATATACTGCCAGTATAATTTTTATCTTATAAACTTTTAAATTATGTTTTAAGTATGCCAAAACTTAGGTCGTCTGGTAGACGAATGGTAATTCCCGTAAGTTTTTCATAGGGTAGCATTCTAGGGTTAAAATAATCTTTATTGACAATCACAAACATAAAGGGACGACACGCGAACAAATAACACATGCACAAGTAATACACAGGGCAAAACGCGTTCTCTTTCAATCCGGAGATCCCGTGTATTTCTTATCATAGTCAAACAGAAATCATTAAAATCATACGATTTCCGGTAAAAGCTTTCCTCATGGGTCCGCGTACTCGAGTAATGCAAGATTGCATCATCCTAACCTTTCAGTTTTTGAGCGATAAAGTCGTGATTAATTCAAGTTAGGAGGGTAAACTAGACATTAATTATCACGCGAAGTCTTGGAGGCCTCCAAACTGTAATGAATCAAAATCCCTCGAGAGAAAATTTAAGTGAATTATCACATACACATATTTATTATTTATATAAATAGTATTTATAATTTTTTTGTCTGTGTTTCTTACAACTAGTTCTGCTTTAAAAATATCCCGAGTGATGAAATCATATAACAGGATAAAGAAGAAATGATTTACTACTCTCATTTGTAAAGTCTGTTTTAAAGAAATTTAAGATTCAATTATAAAACATTTTGCATTCTTATTGAAAAATCACCCAGCAATATTAAACCACTTCAGAAGGCGTGACACAATCTTGACGCGCGACCATTATCGCAACAGAGAACAATTTATCCCCATAATGAGCTGTTTTCGGATATAATTATGCAGAAAATCTACCCCAAACTATAATCCGTTAATGATCTTCAAATACCCTACAAGGAAGAATGCCTCAGATATGAACGTAACAATAAAGATTTATGAGAGATAATTAGATAATTATAAATTTAAAAGCCACGGTTTAGAGTTTTTTTTTTTTTTAGTTTATCGAAAAGTAATTTTAAGCGTAAAATCCTTTAATGGAGAATCTTAGAGCAAAAGTGATGTTGCTTCTCACAAAGGTATAGTAGGGCTGATTCTGTAAGATAATGTTTCAGTTGAGAAAGGATTATTTGTGGTTAAGCCACGTACAATTATTTGAATTAGTTGTTGGGATGTAGTTGAAATTTATTCTGTGAACCAGTTTATAAATTTTGCAGTTTTCACAAAAGAAACATTATAATATATATAAATATTTCTAACTATTTATGTGACTACGTTCGGAACTATAATTTTGAAAAGCGTATAAATTATTATTATTATTTTACATCAGATAAATTAAGGTATCCGACTATCCTAAAAATGCGAATTTTGCCAAAAATTGACAATTTTTTTTATGATTTTATTTTATGGGCAATCTTATTAGCTTTATAAAAATACCAAGTTTATCATTTTCCGTTTACTAGAACAAAAACTACAAGTGTTTCAGTAAAAGCAGATGTCATTACTTTAAGCAAGATGTCATACTTCAAAACGCGTTTTACTCGAAATGGGATTTTTTGAAAATAATCAAACGGGGTCAGCGATTGCTAAAAAAGTTTTGAACATAATTAACTGAAATTTTTTGTGTAAGTTCTTTGTAATAGTAGAATTGGTTTAACCTTCAGATTTATCAGTCACTGTTTTGTTAAAAGTTTTATAGTTCCTTATGTGAATATAATCACTGTTTTTTAAGCATTTTCATATGGTAACCGAGATAAAGGGCTCTAGTTTTTGCAAAAAAGAAAATATCTCTTATCCTAAAAGTCATTTAAAAATTGAATAATATAGCAATACATTAGATTGAAAAAATTGAAAATTTGTTCATAAACCTTTGGGGTAGAATGGGCCACGTTTTTGCTACTTTTTGTCAATTTTCACCTATTTTTTCCCATTTATTAATAATAATTTCTTTTTCTCTTCTTAATTTTAGCACATTTTTCTTAAAATGCACTAAACAAATCTAAAAATAACAAAAAAATCCCCATATCTTCTTTTTTTAAAAAAAAAGTTGTCGCAACCAGTCGGATACCTTTAACATATAAAATAGTTTGTATAGTTGAATACAATTACGATAGAAACTAATTTAAATGCAATTTTTTGGCAAAAATTGCAGAAAGAATGACATATTTTCAAAACATTCTTCTATTATGAAAACTGATTTTACAATATCAATATTTTAAACTTTTTAGCGAAGACTTCTGTACTGACCCTGAACTAACATTTTTTAAACATATAAATAGGAAGTATACGATTATTCATAATTTAAAACATAGAATTTTAACGAAAAGCAATGGTTAGTATTTCGATTCATTGTAACACTGAAAAAATAATATAAATTTTTCAAAAATTACTATTCAAGTTCTGTAGAGATATCTTAGTTAAAAATGAATAAAATATCATTGTGATACAAGCATTTTTCATAAACAATTCAAATATATACCATTTTCATTCATTTTTGTGGCAAAAATTTTATTTAAATACATTTTTTGTAATACTATTCTTAACACAATTTTATATGTATAATCCTTACTCAAGTGATTCTAAATATAAAACAAATTATTCATTTATAAAATTTTGCGAAATCTTGGTTCCGAAGGAAGTCAGACGTCTTAAATAAGAAAAATCATAAAACTAAACGGAAGATGTTTTAAGATATGTAGAATTAGAAAGGATATATAAAATATTGCCATGCAAGTAAAATTAAACTTATTCATTCGGTTAATTGGGTATTTTTGTGTGCGCAGAAAAACTAAAAATAAACTGGAACTTAAAAATGTATAACCTAACAAATATTAAAAAAGCGCGAAACCCTTCTGAATGATTATACGAACAATTCAGTAATGATTAATATGGAACTTTCATCTTACAAAAAAAAGTATGATGCATTGATCGGTGATAAAAAATTGGCTATCCAATTATCAATAAATATATTTTTCATGATATTGTTATTATCCTGAGGTAACTGAACCTCGACGATATCAAAAGCTACGAAAAGTTTACAAAAGCGGTCATAGCTCTACAAAGGTTTTTCTCAAAATATACCAACAAACTAAACATAATGACTTGAAAGTAATAGATGCGCTGAAAATAATTACGTCCATTTCCGAAGATGAAACCATTTCGATAGCCTTTTTTCCCCAGAAATCATCAACTAAAATGGATTGAAAATAGGACAAATATTAGATATATATAAAAATACACAGTACAATCACGCATATTGCTACCCATCCGGTACAGTGACACTGACAGCGGTGCCGTAGGACCTGGGTTCGAATCCCGAAGAAGGCATGGAGGTTTGTGTTGTAATCCTTCTTTCTTTTGTGTGTGATGTGTGCTTCACACTTATTCTTTGTAAGCCCACGTGTGATACTTTGTGGTGCCCGAGATTATAAATCAAAAGAAAATCCCGAATATGTTTATATAAAATAAGCACGCAAATATATAACATTTTTCAAAAATATCATCATAATTTTTCTAAAACAAAAAAAAAGTGCTAAAATAATATTTCTTTTATGAAACAGATAAAAAGTTATTCCAAGAATTTATTTTAAAAGGTGTGAAAGTATTTTTACAATAAATAAATAAAAAATAAAAACGCAATTTCAAAAAGCATTCAAAGTTTTTTTTTTCTCTTTTAAATTTTAATACTCCTTTAACTAAAGCTTAACAAATTCTCAAAATATTTGAAATAGAATACTTTTAAATATTTGCTATCATTTTTAAGATAATTTTACTGAAACAGGTTTAAAAACTAAAATTAAATCTGAGCTCCAAAGTTATTGTTTGAATACACTTGATTTCGAAGATGTTTAAATTTAGCTTAAATGCCTTCTAAAGAAAATAACTATTTTTACAGAATTAATACTTGTTTTCAAATTGAAATTAATTTGAGATATGTTTAAACAAAATGTTATGCAATTTATCTCGGTTAGTACAAAAAATAGAGTCGATTGACAGTTAAAAGAAATACCAATTCTTTCTGATTGAAAGGGAAGAGAAAATTAAACTTAACATGTGAAGGAGATTTTTTTCTTTTTAAATTTCGTTATTTATATTCGATTTAAGAATTCATTTATGTTTTACTACATTTCACAGTGCCGATTTGTTAATTTAATTTTTCATAATCTATTGCAGATAGAGAAATTTGGAATAAATTTTTTGACATTTTTTAAAGGAAATTATCGTTTGGATTTTCCAATGGACTAAATTATTGTGACGCGTCATAATCACAGGATAACGACAATTACAGACAATCAGTTGATAAGCTCATGCGGCGTCATAGTCACATGATAAGTGCAATCATTGGTTTCTAATTAATCAGTTTATTAGCTTCTTTTCTCCAGCTTTTGCTCTTTGCAAAAACTTTCTCTTAAAATTACACACATATTTGAAATAAAAACGCACGTAAATAAGCAAAATGCACTTGATTTAAAAGTATCTGCATGGAATAATGTATTTTTTCAAAATTTAAAAATATTTTTAATAAAATTTTTTATTACCCTTAAACAACTTTACAAATTTGAAATTTTATTTAAGTTTTACAAGTAGAGCAACAAGTCCAAGTTAATTTAATGTCAGTTTTGAATTCAATGGAGAGCACCTGTGTCTTTTATCTTGATCATGTGACCGTCATGAATTGTGTCCATTGGGTGTGCTGGGGAACTAAAAAAAAATTAACTTGGGTTCAAATGACTGAATTGAAAGCAAGATCTAAAGGGATTAGAAATTAAAAATATGTAATCTAACAAAGGAGGGCACGGTTAAGGAAAAAAAAATTTCAAATTCATTTAATTATTTTTTAAATTAAACAAATTTATTTATTAAATATTAAATGATAGTTTATGTAAATATTTTATTTTATAAGTAAGTTATTTTATAAAGTAAAATAATTACTGTTTTAAAAATATTTATATTTTATTTTACAAAGATATTTGTATATAAATAAATAATATTTATAATAATTATATAAAATATTAAATAATATTTTACATAAAAATTAGCTACAAATACTTTTACACACACACACACACAATTTGAAATACAATATCTAATAAATAAAATATTATGCATAATATAACTGATGTCGCGCGTTTTTATTCTAAGGTCAGAACCCGGGACCTTTGGGTCCGAAGGTGAGTAACTAATTATTTTATAATTAATATAATAAAAAACATGTCTTTTTGATATATAATTTTAATTATCTTATAATTATATAAAATATTTAATAAGTCCATTTTAAATCAATTGATTTTACTTTAAAAAAATAATTAAATGAATCGAAAAAAAGTCAATCGCGCGACTGGAGCTCTATCCGCAAGTTAAATAAAGGTGGCTCTCTAATGACCAATAAATATTTTTTTTCATGAAATTGTTTCTATAAGCGTTTGGTTACTGATATATACAAAAGTGTTACAAAAAAGTACAGCTACAAAAAGGGTTTTACCAAAATATACTGAGAAAACCAAAAAATATTACGTATGTATACTATAGAACAGGGAGGGTAAACCTTATATTGAGACGTGGGTCAAATCTTGTTCATTTTTTTTTGTACAAGCTCGTGCGTGAGTCACTCACGCCCATTTGCACCAGAGTTAAGAATAAAAAATTTTAACTGAGTATTTTTAAAACTAAAATCTTTCAAATTAATTTGGCTTAATGGATAAAAATGCGCGTGCTTTGACGATTTAAAATTTTTTAGTGAGGTTAAAAATTCTTAGGTGTTTGGTGCAAATGGCAATAAGTGTTTGAAGAACAAGGAGGAACAAAAATTACATAAAATATATATGCTATGAAATATTATTTATTCGTATATATATACATATATGCACAACGAAATTGATTATAAGGTATTTAATGAGAAATCTGTTGCTGTTTATTTTCAGATAGTTTTATAATATTAGATTCATATATATATATATATATGAATCCGGTTATTTGCATTTTTTCATGTAAGTTTTTGCTTCATTATTCCTTTTCAAAATTATTTTTATTTGTATTTTGTTAGGATTCATTTCCTTTCATATTTTCTATTATTTTTATTTTATTTTTCTTTTGGTTGCAAATTACACGTGGTTGGTTTTAGGCCTAACTTTTCAATATTGGTATGTTTTTCTGTTATGTATAAAATTTCTGCTGAACGGGGGAAGGTAGGATCCATAAAATATATTTAACCCTAATTTTGCTGGTCCTAATTCAGCAACAGCTTTAGAAATCATAACAGGTCTTCATTTTAGTCTATTGACTCTTTTGGCTTCTTACATTTTAAAGTTCTAATTCTGTTCCATGTTATACATACGCTTAGTTAATTCTTCTATAATAGACTCTTCCATTATTTTTAAAGTGTGTTTCTTTAAATCTGGTTTGAATCTTCTAGCTTTGTTAGTGATATTATTTTGTGTTATCAATTTTATTATGCCATGTATTTCTTTCATTTTATGTTACTATATATATATATATATATATATATATATATATATCATTTAACTACACGCGCTTAATATTTTAACACAAGTACACGCGTGGTGTATTTTGTACACCACCAAAACAATAAATGAAAATGAGGTAAATAAGAACAAATATGTATGCTATAAATTTTAATTATCAAAACTTTTTATAAAAAAACGACTGAAAAATATTTGAATAAATAAAAAAAACACTACAAAATATACCTTACGAAGCATACCTTATTACATCTACACACTAAATTTCATCTGTGATGTCTCCGTTATTGTTGCATTCTGGACAAGTAATTACTGTATTTGCATGTTCTTTGCACACCGATCTATTACATACATGACACTTCATCGTTGTCACCCTATTTTTTTGCCTTCCGTAGGAAAAACACCTTCCCCGTATTTTTGCTGGTGGCTCATCTTCAAGCCGCTCTTCATGAGGTCTTTTATATCTGCTTAGAAAAAGACGAATATCGGGAGGTAATGTCTTTATCTCTGCTCTTTCTTCAAGATGTGGCTTCATGAGTGATATAGATAATTCTTTTAGGAAAAGTCTTCTAAATTTTTGGGCTTCATTAATGTGCTTCGCGTTATATAAAATTTGACTGTTTATTCCAGCTATGTTTAACAGTTGGAAAAATATCGCCAGTGGCCACCTTCTTGTTCTCCTGGACACAGAATACGTACTACACATTTTATCTACTGTATCCACCCCTCCTTTATTGGAATTGTAGTCCATAATAATCTCCGGCTTCTTTGTTTCAGGATTAATTGCAGAATCATCATGCATAGTAGAAAGGAGTATAACTGCTCTATTTTTTTTTTGGCAGGTATGAAACTATAGTGACTTCTTTTTGGAACCCAAAGATAGACGAGCCGACTTCTTTGGTTTTACTGGGTAAAAACTCTGATGGCAGTTCCCTTTTATTTTGTCTCATTGTTCCAACAATTGTTGTTTTATCTTTTAAAAGATTCACGGCTAAAGGGTAGCTTGTATACCAATTGTCGCATGTCAAATTTCTATTCTTTCCTTTCCATGGTTGCATCAAACGATGCGTTATATTATCTGGTGTGTTTGATTTCCTATATGGACCTTCTGGTTGTTGACCACAATAAACCTCCAAATTACTTACATAAAAAGTTTTAGAGTGGCACAATACAAACACTTTTAGGCCATACTTCGCCGGTTTATTCGGTATATACTGAATAAAACTGCATCGTCCTCTAAAGGGAATCAGCATTTCATCTATTGTAGCGTATTCGCCTAAACTATAATTATTTTTGCAGTTTTCTACGAAACGATCAAGTGTGAATCTTATTGCAGCAAGCTTGTCGGTAAATTGTCTTTCTTTTCTGGTATTTTTTATCGTCGAATCTAATGGCAGACAATAAAAATAGAAATCGATTGCAGTTCATGCAACTTCTAAAGATTTTTGATCCTGTGCCATCTGTTGTCCAAAGTTCAAGAAAATTTGTATGGTTTTGCTTTTTAACTCTAGCTAGAATTTGTATTCCTATAAAATCCAACACTTTTTTCATTTGTTGTATTTTTTGCATCTCGCGGTCGATCGTAATTTACTCTCAACTTTTCTATTTCCATATTTGTGCATTCGGCAATATTTTGAATACTATCATTCGTAAAAAACATTTCAAAATCACTTTTTTCATCAGTAATATATTTTGCACACCTTTTAAGGCCAGGAAAGATTTTTACAATATTTTTTTTACTGATTTTGGTATATTTACTAGTAAGTGGATTTTTATTCCACGTTGTTGTTTTATCTTTACCCAAAAAATATTCTTCTGTGATTTCACTTTCTTTCTCTATTTCTTCCTCTATTTCTACACTCAGTTCTTGTTCAGATTCTGTGTCATGATCACTTTCCTGTATAAGCTCATCGTCTGAGGTATCTGATCTTCCAACTTCATTTTCATCCTCAGGTTCGTCACATATAGCCTGAACCATAGCTCGAATCTCATCTTCGGTAAGACGATTTGGGTTTTTCACGGGTACCCGATCCCTAAAAATGATTTACTGTATTTTGAAATATATCTAGAAATACTATTATAAACCTAAAATGCCATAAAAATTTATTTTTTGCAAGCAAAATAATATATTAAATTATCAAAATATACTTACATAACTACACGCGTGGTGTACTTTGTTCACCGTTTGATGTCACACAACAGTCTTTTATCAGTAATCAACCTATCCGTGCCAATGCAAGAACAAGACTGACGGAACGTGTCAAGGACACTTCAATGATAGGTTAGATTCGCACGCAGCGTGGCGGGGGGGATCCCAAGGTCATTTATATTCTGTTTACTGTAAATGGTGTATTTTTTACACCAGCGCGTGTAGTTAAAGGATATATATATATATATATATGTGTGTGTGTGTGTGTGTGTGAACCTAATATACCCAAACACGTTAAAAGAGCATTAACTAGTTTTTCCATTGATTTAAAATTATTTGGTAAAGAATCCCATACGTTTAGAATATTATTTTCAATTTTTACTGCGGAATCAATTTTACCTTCATTAGTTTCACGCAGTTTTCCTTCTTCTTCAGAAATCAGTCTTCAATTTTTTTTTACCACACTACGCTGCTTCGTAATTCAACTAATTTCATTTCTAAATTATCGATATCCAGCCACATGAATTCAGTTAACTCCATTGTTTGAAATCCTGTTTTGTATGGAAATAAACTAAAGTGAAATGTATTTTCCAAACTTTTAAATTAATTGAATCTCTCATCAAAAGTTTGTTTTATTTCCTGCTTAGTCATTAAATATTTTTTTTTTAAATTTGCATCCAAAGGAGTTTTCAAAAAGTATTGTGTTTTGAAAATGTTTTTGTAATTGAGAAAAATATTTCATGATTTTTATTTACAAATCCTTAGTAAAGATGCTAAGTTCCGTCATAAATATTTTAATATTTTCAAACATCATTGAAACTATTAGTCCATCCCCTTGAAGTTTTTAATTCAGTTCATTAAAATGTTGAGTGATGTCGCATAAAAACATTAAATCATTTAACCAATGTATATTGAATAATTCATAGAAACTATTTTTTTCAATTAAAAAGAGCTTAATTTCTTCTAATAACGTTACAAAGCGATTAAAGACTTGGCCGAAACTTATCCATCCCACGTTGTTGAATGTCAAAATCCCTGAATATTGACATTCAATTTTCTTTAATAATTGTGCAAATTGCCCGTCATAAAAAGCTCTTACGTTTATAAAGTAGATTATTTGTATTGCAACTGACATTATACTAGAAAATGTTTTTAAACCATGCTTCACACATAAAACTTGCTTCTGTATTATACAATGAAATTAAAGCAGAGAATGTGAAATATTTTGCTTAAGATACTGAATAAATCCAATGCTTTTCTCTATCACACTAGGTGCACCGTCTGTTGTTACAAAAACTATTTTCTGTATATAGGTTAATATCCATTTCTTTAAATGTAATATCCAATTCTTTAAATGTAATATCAAATTCTTTTAAAATATTAAGACCGGTACACTTCCCTTTCAACGTTATTAGTTTTATAACTCTTGTTTCATTATATTTCCAAACTTATTCCGAGCAAAATCTGCTAATTGCGCATAACAATTTACATCCTTACTCTCAGCTAAAGAAATGGAATACGTTTCGGCATAGTTTAAGTCGTTGTGTATTTGAGAAAAAATAAATTTTTTTCTACTTCTATTACTCGATCTTTAAATATGTGCGACATATTCGCTTTATAATCAAATCATTTTCTTTAAAATGAGCAAACAATGTAGGACTACATTGTAAAAACGCTTTTTTTTCTTATAAATTCTCATCCGGAAAGAGGTTACCCGTAGCGAGCAACGTAATGGCCAGCTTGGAAACGAGCAGCTATAATCTTATTTTTTGGAACCAAAAAACTTTTTAAAACACTGCTTTAAGAAAAACTATCTTTTTTTTTTTTGTAAAAAATACGTTTTTCTTTCTTTATCTGTTGACATGCCGAGATTAGAATGCAACGTTTCAAAATGTCTTTTTACATTATATGTACGTGAATTCAATTTTTTTTCATTACAAATTACACATATAACCATTTTGTACCTTTCAATCTCACAATATTTGTCAAATCATTCAGCCTGATATGTCCTGAAACTTGTATGGCGTGTTTTCAATTTTTTATCCACCGACATACCGCAAGGTTACAATTAAAAAATAACAATAATTTGTATTAATATTTTGCATTAATATACCTAATATATATATACGAATCCATACACATTACTTTTAAATGCATTCGAAATGGATGTCACTAAGTTCAACACTGGTACTGACTGGTACAGGTGCTCTTTAAATTGAGAGCCAAAAATTGAAGAGCAGACATGCGCATGGTGCCTCACAAGGTGAAACAGAGAGAGGACGATATCAGTGCTATTGAAGTCTCTTTCTACAAACATAACTGAACATAACCTTTCAAAAATGAATTTTATTCGAAGAAAGTGCTTTAAATATAGTTATTTACGTTAGTTTGTCAATTTTTTTTCAACAAGCACAATGTGAGTAAAATTACATACTTTATTTGATATTTTGTATACACTTTTGCCTTATTACGAATACATTTGTTGTCATTTGTGTAATTTTGGGACTATAATGATCAAACTGAAGATCAGTGCTTAAAAAAATACAAAGGGAATATAAATAATCCACACAAATTAGAAAATCCAAATAAACAAGCGTAAGTCTTACCAAGCAGTCTTTGGTCAGTTAAAAAGATTGCGTGGGTCAGACACTGAGCCATGGGTCATAGGCTCACTATCACTGCTATAGAATATGGCTTGAAAGAAATACAGGAACTAAAAATAAATTATAGTTTAAACTAAAAAACACGCTTTATAGTTAATTGAACTAAAAAGTAAAAAAAAAATAGTTCTTAATATAAGAATAAAATAATTAACGAGAAAATTAATGCCATTGTGCTCAATATATTTTCTTACTAGTTCTATTCCGAAATGCAGAGTTCGTGTAAAAATGTTGTACAAAACAGCCCAAGATTTTACCACAATTATATTATTCTTCTAGTTAATCATTTTATTCTTATAATAAGAATTCTTTTTTACTTTTTAGTTCAATTAACTATAAAAGCGGGGTTTTTTTTTAGTTTTTATAAACTAAAATTTATTTTTCATTTTTTAGTTCGATCTACAATAAAAGCGTGTTTTTTTTTAAAAACTAGCATTTATTCATTGATGAATTAATCTTAAATCATTTTTTCAGAATCTGGAATACTCATTGGCATCTAATCAGTGCATCGATATGGTCTGGTTTGCAAAATGTAGGATCAGACAACCGAAGGAAATCTGGAAGAGATTAGTTTAAAATATATAAGAGGACGAAAAGTCAATAATATTTTTCAATCAAAGCTCAATATTCTGTCTGAAACTTGCATCAGCATAAAAGACACCTTTGACATAAAAGTACACGTTTTGATTCGAATGGTTTGTCAGATATTTAATCATGTGACCTCTGAATCAATTCTCTGCTGTTTTGGTAAAATGGAGCAATGAATAATGTTTCATATACAGATCCGACAACAGAAGTTAGAAAACAGACTATGTGTATGGGTTTCAAGCAATTAGAAGAAAAAATATTTGTTCCATATGCTCGAGTCTTATTTTTCTTACCATTTTCAAAAAAAAAAAAAAAAAAAAAAAAAAAAAACCTGAGTATTTTTTTTTTTTTGGTAAGAAACTGCTGACACCACATCCTTCCCTTTTTAACAATAAGAGCACGTTTATTTGTTTGCTGTATTTATATTAACCATGAGCACTTTCGCTTTAGGGCTGCAACTTAATCTTTCTCACCAAATCTGAAAATGGGAAATCGTTAATTCTGATTATCCTGATCAGAAAATGGAACAGAATCCTTAAATTATTTTATTGTCATCAGCCCTTGACAAATGTGAAAAATTTCGAATTTATCTGACTTATTTAAGTGGGTAAAAATCGAGTTCAAAAATTCCGTTACATACAGGTGAAGTTAATAAAAGAGTGTTAATGATTACGTTCCACCTCAGAAAGGAAACCATTTTGCTTGAAGAATTATTTAATGAAATATTATGAAATTACGATGAACGAAAGAATACGATGATTCATATACAATTTCGCATTTTAATATGTTAACATAAAATAACCATCCGTATTAAAAATGAAACAAAATAAAATAACATATCTTTTTTAAAAAAAGATAGTGTTAAAATAATGTTTCTTTCATCAAAGGGATGAAAAATTATTCTAAGAATTTACAAGGTGGCCCACAAAAATACAGGCTAACAATTAAAAATTGTTTTATTCTCGGAATAATTTACGTAGAGAGGTAAAATTTGACATAAGTGTTTGAAATATAATGGGGTTATAGGGAAATAAGCAAAAATGTAATAAAAATGGCCAGCACACATTGCGCTGGACAGCAAAACATCATGGACATCTTGTGAAAATCGTGTATAAAATGAGCTGCAGTCAGATTAAAAAAATGACGTACCAGCAATAACGCCATGTCTATATTACCAGAAAATGCATAATTAATAAAGCTGTACAATCAGAATGGAGAATCTGTTACTACGATCCTATCGCCATCAGGAGGGTGTGAAAGATCTGTTGTGCACGCATCGTTTGGTGAAGATCACTTCCGTTATACTTGACCTCGTGTGATTACCTGCGTTCGTCCATTCTCAATAGGGAGGCAAAAAGACAAAATCCGATGGCAACATACTAAATTCATGTGACGTCATAATCACATGATAATTTTAAACCACGTGTTTTTAGCCAATCAAGTTCAAAAACACATGTGACGTCATAGTCACGATAAATGCAATTATCTATTTTCAGCAAATCAGTTCATGCACTTCGTTGTTGCCAAATTACGCTTTTTACAGAACTTTTTTGTAAAAAAATTAATATTTGTCACTTTATTTAAAAGTACATGTATAAAACAAGACTTTTTTTTCTTTAATTTTAAAATCTTTTTGCAGAAATTTATTTTTATAACTCTTGAGCATCTCTACCCAATCATGCAATTTGACATTTTACCAAAGTTTTACAAATAGGATAAAAAGTACGAGCTAGTTTATTGTCCGTTTTGAATTCAATGTAGAACACGTGTTTATATTATCATGTGACTGTCATGAATTTAGTCCATTTCCCACCAGATGAACTATTCAGTGCTCTTCTCAACATTGTCCCTCAACTGCAGGTAGTGTGGATGAATGGTGTCCAACATTAGGTGTAAAAAACATCCTTTATTGCTAAATATCAGTTTTTACGCCGATTATTGCTTTGTTATAAAGCGTCATCTGTTGGTTAGTATTGCACTTATTTAGTTTCTATAAAACCCACGCCTTGTGTGTTCAATTTTTACTTCTCTCCATTCTCTGTTCCATGAATTATTAAATGTTCACACGATAACGGACTTTTGGATCACCTGGTATTTTAAAAAGTGTGCGGTGTTTTTACAATAACTAAGTAAATAATAAAGACGCAATTTCAAATAGTGAAGTTCCCAGTTTTCTTTTTCATTTAAATTTTAACTAAAGCTTACATAATTCGTAAGCTGTCCTGTACATTATATGTACAGGACAGCTTATAATGTACATCCTGTGCATTATCTAATGTATTATATAATGTACATCATGTGCATTATATGTACAGGATGGTTCAGAACTCATGGTACCAACTTTAAGGGTATATATAGGTCAAAATAACAATCCTTCATTGTGTAGGAATGTATGGACGCAAGGACACGGTGAGGCGCAAACAGGGGAAATAAAAGGAAAGAGAAATGGAGTAATCGGTTGGTTGCGTTGTCAGTAGGGGGCAGTAGATGTCTAGCCACCGTTCAACATGATGCATCTCAGCGCTACGAATGAATCATGCGCAGTTTCCTGATCGAAGAATGCTGGAACACAGCATTTTTCAGCTATGTGCGCCCTTACCCGAATGACACGATTGGAGTAAGATGGATTGGGAGTGGTGGACCAGTGCGTTGCCCCCCCCCCATCTCCCTATTTATAGAGCCTCGATTGCTTTTTCTGGGGACATATGAAGAATCTTGCTTAAGCGACCCCACTTGACTCACTGAGGATCTCTTTGCTGGAATATCTGAAGCTGCTGCACGTGTGCGTGAAATACTTGGCATTTTTGAATGTGTACGCCAATCGCTCCACCTATGCAGTCAAACATGTATCGCTACTGGTGGATGCAATTTTGAACAGTTATTGTAAATACTACACTTGTCAACGAAGCTTTCAATAAACACTTTGTCTTTGCTTTCGTCTCTAGTATTTTGTGTTTGTGCCTCACCGTGTCGTTTGCGACCACACATTCCTATACAATAAATGATTGATAAAATTTCCTGTACCTATCCTAAAATTTGTACCATGAATTCGGGACCTCTCTCTATATATATTGGGACGGTTCTGTCAGCGCTCCTTCAACTAATAGTCTTCTGGGGAAATTTCGTTCTTTAAAAATTATTTCATTGTTAAACTTCTCTTCGAAGAAGAAGACGGGATTATGTTAATTAAGACTACTATATATAGTCTAAGTTTTCAGGTTAGAGCGAGAGATAAGATATACTGCTATTTGATAATTGAATTGTATTGGTGTAAGAAATTAAGAGAATTTGCAGACTTGGTCGACTATCTCTAGAACTACTGGACTAATTTTAATGAAATTTGATGTGTACAATACAATACAAAACAAATAACCATTCAACAATTGCAATACACACGTAGGATCGAGCGTAACACTCGTTGGAGTTGGAAGGTATAAAACAGCAGTTGCAGAATAAACAAAAGCAATAGGTTAATAGGGGGGGAGTATGGCTTCCTCTCACAGCTATACAAGCCTCGCAGCGTGATGTCTTGCTTTACATATGGTAGTTTATCAGTTCCAGTTACAATTGGTTCCACTCGTTAAGCAACGCCATTTTCATTTCTGGATGGTTCTGGCAGGAGGGGGGGGGGGTTGAGTTTCAATTGCCCTTCCCAGAGCGTCCCAGACATGCTTTATAGGTTTGAAGTCAAGAAACAAAGATGAGAAATCAAGAGACAACAACCCATAAGGCGAATATTCTCACTCTCGAGAAATCCGTCGACCTGAAGAGCTCTATGTGGTCTCGCGTTATCGTTCACAAAAATGAACTCAGGGCCACATACAAGTTTTAAAATGTGTATTTGAGAAGCCAAGAAAAAAAATTAGAAAAATGTACTAGCACCATCTGCTGCGCCGGTAATTCCAACTACGTAAGAAATAACGCAGATTAAATTTGTGACGGATCTATACGCGTCTATACTAATTTCTTCTTTTTCCCTTTAAATCAAAATATTTATTTCATCCAATCTTCATCGAGAAGCCAAACGTGATTCATGTAAATGAGGAATATTATAAAAATTCGGTTTTCGCGAGTTGACGAGAGGGAAGTAAGTGTGGTCAAGTTAAGTTTAGTAAAGTAAAGTGAAGAGAGAGAACTGTCGACACATAGTTGTTGACAAGTTAAGCGAGGTTGATACGTTTGATGTGTGCAAAGAGAAGTGGTTATTGAAGATTGGAAACCAGTGTTATTAAATATAACAGAGCGTGGAGCCATCGGCATTTGATCCAGCTAACGATAGTGCCTGAAGTTCTTGGTGAAGGAACCGAAGCATTAAGAAATAAGGTACTGTAAATTTGATTAAGTAAAAGCTGATTATGAGTGTGCGGCGTAGTTGTAAATGTGCGCGTTTAGGCTATCTTAGATTCAGTTGAAGATTTGTAATAATATTCCCGCAATTCTATATCTCACCTCTGCACTCTACCATAGTTTATATACCTTAATTAGAATTGTGTTGTGTCTGTTTCTTAATAAGTTATACGAATCAATAAATGAGTTTAGATTGGCATAATGTCTTTGGATCATTTAGTTCCTCCTACACATCTAGCCGGGTTTTCAGATAGACAGGAAGGTAGGAATTTAAGGGGAGACTGCAGGTCACCACAAATTTAAAATTAAAAAATAAAATTTAATTAATGAATTAATATTTTAAAAAACTGTTTTAACATAGAGTGTCATCCACTACAAGTTAAAAAATATATATGAAATTCAGTGGATTAATAAAAATCATTTTATTAACGATTTAAAACAGGGGTGGCCAACCCGCGGCACGAGTGCCATAGTGTGGCACGGCAGTGTTCTAACAGTGACACTTGAAAACTTACTAAATTTTTTTTTAAAAAAGTTTAAAAAATAATAGTAATAACAATATTTTTGTAATTTTCTTTGAAATGCGGCTGTCTCAGATAAAAAAAAACCATGAATATATGAATCAACACATGTTTGTGAGTAAATGTTTTCTATTAAACATAAAATCAAAATATTGCTCAAAACTAGTTGATATGCACCTAAAACTATCTAATTTTGTCAAGAGATATAAATAACTTGGAAAAAAACTACTACTTCAAAATCCATATTAAGTGCTAACTGTTGAGTAATTATTTAGTTAAATGCTTAAAGTTACTGATTTTTATGGTATACCTAGTTTCGCTGATTGAACCTGTAAAACATTCATTAGCAATAAAAACTAAGTTTGTACTTTTGTGTTGTTTATTTTAAAAAAATTTCAAATTTCCACTACTTAAACTTGCACTGAAAATATGCTAGTTGAGTCCTTAATATAAGCTTATAAGCAACATTTTTCACTTATTAGTCTTTATTTGTTTTTTGGAAAAATTTGATATGGCACGCATAACCTTTTTCTAATCAGATAGTGGCACTCTTCCCAAAAAGGTGGGCCACCCCTGATTTAAAATTTGAACAAGATACGCACTCAAGAGCCAAAACATTATGACCGCCCCTACATTTTGAAATGATCTCTCCTGGGTGACGTGAAAGGCACGTAATCAGGTGGAAGTGGTATTTAACTGCTGCTGGAGAGTCTAAAGAATCATTTTTTCACTTACTTCTGTGTGTGATGGGAAAGGCTGCGGATCTAAACAGCTTTGATAGAGGGCAGATTGTAATGGCTCGAAGGCTCGGAAAAAGTATTTCCGAAATTTCACGACTCGTGGGTTGTTCGCGATCTACAGTTGTTAGTACTTATACAAAGTGGATGAATGACTCTGAAACCAGCAGTAGACGACATGGTGTTGGACGTCCACACGCTTTCAAAGAAAAATGTCGTCGGAGACTGTTTCGCATGGTGAAGCAAAACCGGAGCCAGACAGTGGCTCAGCTGACAGCCCAATACAATGCAGGGCCAAGTAGAATAGTATCGGAGCACATTGTTCAGCGGACACTGTTGGATACGGGGCTACGCAGCAAACGTCCCATTCGTGTGCCTTTGCTGACTAAGCGTCATCGCGAACTGCACCTGCGATGGGCCCGGGAACATCGCGACTGTTCCATGGATCAGTGGAAGAGAGTTGCCTGGTTAGATGAATCATGGTTTGTCATTCATCACGCTGATTGCCGTGTCAGGATACGCCGTCTTCCAGGCGAACAGTTGCTCCCTCAATGTACAATAGGTCATACACAGGCCGGTGATGGCGGTATTATGCTTTGGGAGACGTTCTTTTGGGCGTCTCTGGGACCCGTGGTTGTGATAGAGCAGACCATGAATGCTACAGGGTATCTGAACATCATTGCGGACCAGTTGCCCCCTTACATGGCCTCTGGATGTTCCAACAGGACAACGCTCCGTGTCACAAGACTAAAATTGTGTTGGAGTGGTTCCAGGAACATGATGCTGAATTCCAGTTAATGTCCTGGCGGCCTAACTCACCGGATCTCAATCCGATAGAAGATATTTCGGATGTCATGGGACGGTAACTCAGAGTTCAAAGACCACCAATTCGCAATATCTCGGATTGGCGTGACCGTTGCTCAAACATCTGGTACAATCTGTCTCCGGCCATCTACCAAGGATTTGTGGCATCCATGCCAAGGCGGGTTGAAGCTGTGTTGCGCACCAAAGGTGGGCCAACTCGTTATTGACAGGTGGTCATAATGTTTTGTCTCTTGAGTATAGGTAGAGAGTGAACTAATAATAGGAATTGAAAAGTCTCTGAAAAAACGAAGACTGCAACAATTCCTCAAATACTTATAATTTAATTACAACTAATTGAGCAAGCATTAACATCCAGTATTAAGTCAAAAGGACGATTTTAGTGAAACACTACTTCGCATTTTTAAAGAAGACTGCATTAGAGGACAATCTGCAATCTGGTAATCTCCGTATTTTTGTTTATTTTTGTGAGCAACGTCACACTCTAAAGCGACACAAGGGCCTTTGACGAAGGACCTCGCAATTTTGAACCACGGTTAAGTGACAAGGACGACGCCTGAGCTGGTAACGCACTTTGCTTATTTTCCCACCATGCTAACGTTAGCACTTTAATTTACGATAGATTTAACGTGTATCAACCCTTCCACAAGGCAAATATTCAGTGGCATCAGGACTCGAACCACGCGTTGATGATCATGACCATTAGGCTGCCACTTATTTTGGTCAAGAGAATATTTTAAAAACATAGGATACGTACTGATGAGAATGATAATGAATGTTCAACAAGCCGTTCTTCTGTGTTCTAAATGTATATCAAAATTTGCTTTTGAACATGAAGGAAATAACTTCAACCTAATCTTACAATCCAGCTTCATTAAGTTTGTGAGGTTTTATATTTCACATTACAATAATTGGAAAAGTGAAAAACACAGAGAGATATACGTGTGCCATAGAGAGACGTGCGTTTATAAATTAGAGTATTACATAATTCGTAAAAACCTAATTCAAACTTGATATATGTCTGAAAACTCTTAAAAACTCATCACAAGGGCACATAAATATAATTACAAATATTTTAGAACTAAAATATTATTAAATTAATTTCCTACATTTTTTTTTTTTTTTGTATTCATTGTGTAAATATCAAGCGAACAATGGACAACCATTTTTACTGAAAATTCCGGCGTATTACGCGAACCTATACTTTTAAACTACATTTTTAAAAAATTTTAGGTATTTACGCCACATAATACGCATCCTTTCTTTAGAAAGAAACCTTTAATGCGCATGTTAAATCTGTTGAGAGCTCAAACGTCCTACTGTTGGTGTGGTGTAGTAGTTAGAGGAGGAAGGTGTCATTCTAGTCAATTGACCATGGTTCAAAATGACGAGGTCTGTCGCCAAAAGCCCTCGTGTATAGCTGAATAGCGGGACGTCAATATTCACTCAGTTGAACAATGGTACAATTCTAAACCTACATCCCTAAATTAGTATTAGATGAGAGAGTAAAATAATAAAATTTATAAGGTATTCCATTGTTTATAAGAAAGTGATTTCATTTTATTAAATAGTATTTAGATATATGTGTAGAAATGTCATGTTTTTTTTCTTTATTTTAATGCTATTTTCTAGCCACCCTCAGGAGTATATAGCACTCACTCGTAAACTTCGATTCTGTTAAGAGTGCGTGTCTTACGCCGGAATATACGGTAAGTTAAAGATATTGTATCCAAAAATGATATTCCCAAAATAGATCCTTAAATTAAGAGTTTCAGGATATATTTATACGTAAGATTTAGAAGTATCTATGCAAGAAAAGTATTCCTTATACCTTGAAGTTTTCGTATGTAATGCTTTAAAGGATTAAAAGTCATTTCACAAACGTACAAGAAGAGTCAAATAAAATTCACTTCTATGCAAGCTTCAGAACTGAAGAAAAGTATTCTAAATATTCAGATAAATAATTAGTTTCTCTGGGTTCAATTCATTTAGGTTGTAAATTTTATAGAATTCCTTTATGACTCCTATATTTTACTCAACAAAACTTATTTAAATTTTTACCGTACTAAGAGATTTTGAAGTACTTTACATCCGGAGTGGGCATTAAGTCGATCACGATCGACTGGTGGACCGCCAAGTCAATTTGGGGTGGCCGCCTTTACTAAGGCCTAATAATCGTTCCATCATACGAAGGTAAAAAAATACCGTAATTATTCTAATCTAAGCAGCACCTCAAAATTCTTAACAAGATTTTGTGAAAATTGAAAAGTAGTCTAAAATGTAATTGATCGATATCTAATTTTACGAAATTAAAATAAATTTAAAAGGAAAACTAAAAGAACTGAATAATTAGTTATTTTATCACTATTAAAACTTATACACATATAATTGCTCTAAATACCCATCCAACACATTTTCCCCCTTCGATTCTAAGCCGCGCCCGATTTTCAGTAGCATTAACTTTGGGAAAAAAGTGCGGCTTAGATTCGAGGTTGATAAGGTATTTTAAAAAATACGGAGGGGGAAAAAATCGAATGATAAGAGAAAATTTCGTTGAATGGAAAATGCACTTCGCTATTTGGAGGCTATTTTACGAAGAAAATCGCAAACTGTTCTAGGTTCCGCGAAAAAGTTTGCGAAGTTGAGAAATTCATAAAGTAGAGGTTCGTAAAATGGAGGTCCAACTGTATTGCTTACTTTCTTTTAGCTCACTACACCTACGCCACTGGGTGGACCGCAACACCTTGAAAAAATTAGAAGCAGCCCGTACCCTGGAAAAGCCTGCCCACCCCTGCTTTACAGAATGCACATTCGCCATTAAACTAATAATGACATTGCAATTTTTAGGAAATAAGATACAGAGGCAGATGCAGAAATCATTGAAAAACGTTAAGAAAGGGCAGTCTAGATAAAAGCAAAATGTGTTTTTTCTTGATGTCTGAATCAACAAATTCTGCTGAATGAATGCTACTTTATTTTTAATTTCCGGTTCCAATAGTTCATTTAACGGGAGTAGTCTCACAATTTTTCGAGTTTTGAAAGTAATGTTGAAATAAGTAAGTCAAAAATTTATAAAAAGTGTTCTATGAAAAAAATTGAAAAGTAAGTATAAAAGAAATACTGCTGTGTTAAAATTTTAATAGTATTATTTTTTATTTTTCACAAAATAATATACAACTAAATACTTTAAACTGAAACTTTATTAAACATTATTTTTATGAAATAAATAAATAGTGGTTAATTAATAAAATACGGTTAGTTAAAATTGTCGTTTTCTCGCAGTGTACTTAGTTTAATGTCAAGACAACAAAAATTATTATTAATAAATTTTTTTAGAAAATGTTTTTGTTCGTAAAACAAATTCCTTTTAAGAATTAAAGGATAATTTTGAAATTGAAAAGAAAATTATTACGGTTTTAGGTACTTGACACTATCCCACAAGAAAATTGAACAACAAAATCTTACGAATGAAAATTCAGAAGCATTTATGAAATAGTAAAATAAATTTTAAATCTAACTAAATTTTAATATATTTAACCAATTAATTAATACATTAATAATATAACATACACTGACGGGAAAAAATCCCCACACCAAGAAGGACTTGTTGTAGACAAACGGAATTTTATAGGCATATTTATACATCTGAAGAATGATATCGACTCAAGTATTTCGAGCTTCGTGGTTGTGCCACTACTAGCGGCACTCAGAACTTGCAAATCAGGGTCGCTTTAAATGCGGGCTGTAAAGTTCGTGAATGATATATGTCTGTGAAATTTGATGTATTTATTTGATGTTACCCAAGTATGCCTTTAGAAAGATCAAATAGTCATTATCAACTGCTCACCTAGTTTAAACGAGGTAGTGTGATAGGGCTACTGGAAGGTGGATTTTCTTTCTGTGATATTACAGGAAGATTTGGCCAGAATGTATCCACTCTGCATAATTGTTGGGAGCAGTGGTCAAGGGATGGTACAGCCTCAAGAATCCCAAGTTCCGGATGGCCACGTGGCACTACTGAGAGGGAATACCACCGTATTCGGCGTACGGCTGTGGCGCATCGTACTGCGTCTGCGGAAGAAATTCTAGCTACAGTCAGTACTATAGTGACACAACAAACTGTTAGAAATCGGTTTTCTATTACTTAGCTCCGAGGCAGACACCCTGTAGCGTGTAATCCGCTAATTACATGCCATTGCCGTTTGCGATGCCAGTGGTGTCAAACCAGAGTTCATTGTAGGACGGAGTGGATATATATCTTGTTTTCTTTTGAAGGCAGGTTCTGGTTTGGTGCCAGTGATGGCCGTGTGTTGGTAAGAAGAATCTCAGGTAAATACCTGCGTTCAAACTTTCTGCAGCCAGACATTCTGGATCTACACCTTTAATGGTATGAGGAGAAATTTCCTATGACAGCAGGAGCACTCTCGAGGTTATCCGAAACACATTGATTTCAAATTTGTGCGTCAGTCTAATAATTCAACCTATAGTACTCTCATTCATGAACAGCATTTAAAGGGGCAGTTTTCCAGCAGGATAACTTTCACCCTCACACCACTGTTATAACACAATGTGCTCTACAGAGTGTTGACATGTTACCTTGGCCTGCGAGAGCACCATATCTGTCTCCAATTGAGCGCGTATGATATATCATCGGAAGATAACCCCAGCATCATCCACAGCCAACACTTACCGTCCCAGTTTTGATACAACAAGTAAAACAAGCATGGAACTCCGTACCACAAAATGATATTCGGTTACAATAAATCCATGTTCGTTTGCAGGCTTGCAACAAAAATCCTGTAGGTTACACTGGATATTAATTTAATAGCATTCCACCCTTGAAATGCATTTTCTTAAGCTTAACTTAACCTGTGATGGTGAACACTTAATCAAGTAAACATGTTAATTAGACAATTACATTGTCCGAATTTCGTTACTCTACAATAATTTTTTTCTTGGTGTTGAGATTTTTTTCCGTCACTCTGTTACAATATATGAATATATTACAAATGTAATATATTAATGCAAGGCCCAGTGGCCTTGTGGTAGCGTATCGTGCTTCCACACCGAAGTTTCAGGTATCTATTCTCAGGCTAGGCAAGGTTGACTCAACCTTTCATCCTTCAGTGGGTCGATAAATGAGTACCAAGCTTTCTAGGGGACTAAACACTGGGGACTTCGGTTCAGACTGACCACCTAATCGGGACATCTGCTCATGCACCTCAGTGCCCAAAGGTCACGTATAATGAGAGGGGCACAGTATGCCTTTGCCCTCATGGGCTGTTGCATAACTGAGTTTAGTATATTAATGCATATTACTCTTCGTTCAAAGATTCTCAAGAAGCAGAAATGTTTCACAATATTTATCCTGGTTAGGCAAACTGACATGAATTGTGTTTAAAGAACAATCTATTGTAATACCTTTTCCAGATGTGATATAATTTTTAATAAATCAATTCTAAATAATATTTGAAACTTTTCTACTTTTAACCTATATAGATTTGATATATTTCAAATAAAATTCAAAAACCATAAAATTTCCCAAAATAGATTTTTTCTTAAGTTTCTCCTTTGCAGCTCGAGCATCCACATAGATATATATCTTTTATATCATAAAAGTCCAATTAAAGGTTTAAAAAAACTCCATTTCGTTTCAATTTTTACTTGTTGTAAGGTTTTGTAATCTGAAAATGATAACAAGGCATCAAAACACTTATGCGTTTTACGAACTTTTTAACACAATAGCCAGAGCCCTGACACTTGACCTTTGGGTTGACCAGTGGCTTGACTCGTGACATTACGGTTGGATCAGTGGCCTGAAGCATGACATTTCAGTTTGTGTAGACATATTATGTAAGTGTTTTTTTTTCTTCACACACATTTTCCAATGTGTATCGTTAAGGGCAAGATGACTTTCATCTTCATCTGATGCAACATTTAGCTTTTTTAAGAATTACCTCTATGCTTATTTCAAATTCGAATTATTTGCCATTAACCCCGATTTAATTTCGGAACGCTCTCGGGAAAAAGTAGTTTCTTCATCTGTCTTAGAATTTGTATGCAAGAAGACTGCACAACTTTTCTAATAAAATAAAAAGAACCAAATTGCTTAGTGAAAAAACTGTGATAAAAGCGGAGACAAAAGACAATCAAATAATTAAAAAATGTTTTGCAAAGAGCAGTCAAATATTTCAGTACGAACTGTGACGGATCTATACTCGTCATTTTTCTATTAATCCTCTTGGGGCTAGCATTCACGTTAATTCACAGTCACTCAAGAAGAAACCATGATATTTAAATTAGTTTGACTATATAGAGTTTAGGTTTTGTGGATGTAAGATAGAAGGAGCAGGGGAGCTGTTGCGGTGTTACGAAAGTGTGAATATAAGAATTTTTCATTCCCAAATATAGCGCGAGTTAAGGAAGTAATTGCTAAGAAATTAAATTATTAAATTGATGATGTAAGATAGATGAAGTTAGAATTAGTTACGGTTTATTAGCACTTGTTCTCCTTATCTGGTTCACGCAGTCGGGTTTACTTAGAGTTAGTCATTGAGATTAGAGATAACTCGCTTGATATATCACTCCTAGGGTTTCCTTTTGTAGTTTCACTTGTGATTGCTTAAGTGTGTATGAAGATAAGTAAATTAATTGTTATTAGGGAAGTTGCTGGTGATGCTTTGTTCCTCCAACACCTTTAGCCAGGCAAGACGGAGAGAGAGGGGCCGACACCCCCACAGAACACAGAAATGATGACAAAGGAGTGAGTGGGTGATTGTGAGTGTTTATCACAGGGGTATTATAACGCAACATGAGAGCTACTGGCGATGGATCTCATAATTTGAATCTTGGTCAAGTGAAAGAGGATGACACCAAAACTGCCATCCCCTTTCACACCATCACGACGGGAGGACCTTGAGTTTTGACAGATAACATATTAAAAGGGGAGTCAGTAGGGTAAACACCTTCGGGAAGTCGATTTTGAGTTTTTGATATTTCTAAAATCCCCAAATCAGGACCTTTCCAATGATGTACTGTACTTACCATTTTACTAATTAGAAGTATGTTAAAAGGATTTTCAAAAAATAATCAGCTGATTAGCCACGCCCCCTTTGACAGATAGAAATGTAAACATTGACCTCTTAAATCTGGGAAGCTTTTCCAAAGCCACTCTCTGTTTTATTTATTCATACGCAATTAACTGTAGATTAACTGCAAGCGTAACCGTCGGGTTGTTTACCTTTTTTGTAGAGCATACACGTTTTTATCGTGTGTGTTAGGGTTTTTAAATTAAGTATATGAAATTTCTAAAATTCGGAAATTTCAAAGTTTTTGTTTCTTTATTGGCTAAACATAAAGGTATACTGTGGATGAGAGAGAGAGGAAGGTGCTTTACGGGATTTTAAGAAGGTAACATAGTAATAGTTCAATAATCATAGTAACTACTTCAAATACTAAAAGAGTAATGTATATCCTCAAGGTTGACATACACATGACTCAAAGGAGACATGTGCAAAATAAAGTTGGATTAGAGTTTTTCTTCTTATTAAAGTAAGTATTAAAAATACCATCATGAATTAAAATATTCTTGCATTTGCTTTCAAGAATTAAGTTCATTGTAAAATGTGTAAAAGAGGTTTAGACATGCAAGTTTTAAAAGGTAAGTTTGGGCTGGAAATTTGTCCTGAAATGTTGTGCTTGTCCATATGATGTAGAATTCTCTTTTTTAAATATTCATGAAGGAATGCAAATTGCCACAATAAATACCAGGTTTGTATATGCTGCGTGTTCCATTGGGAGATGTGCAGAAGCTGGGAGAATGTTTTGCAGCATAATGAATCTTCGGCAACCACCTACAAGGTTTTCTCCTTACGGTAAGCAAATCTCAAATGATGTAAAACTTGTTTACGAGGAGTCCATTCAAAATGCTGCGAGGGAAGCTATTTGTGAAAATGAAGGTAATAATAATATTGTGGACATGGCAGAAACACGGTTACACATCATCAAATGGTGCGGTTACTGTGACCAGCATTGATACAGGTAAGGTGATAGATGTCAATATTCTTTCGAAATATTGTATATGAAAAAAATGGGCACATAAAAACATTGTTTTTGACCTGTTGGTGAAAATTCATGAAGTGGATATAAACACGCTGAAGAATCGGGTAAGTCTTACAAACATAAAAAGTCTTCCGGTTGCTGTTGTAGTAGCAATGAGTTCTATATTTAGATATCTTTCTCAGCTTGATTTGTTGAGATAATTTTTGCATCGAAAAACACAAAACCCGAATGAAAGTTTTCATAATGTCATTTTATCACAGGTTCCCAAAACAACATTTGTGCACATTGAAACCCTTTCACTTGGTGTTTATAATGCTGTTTGTTCCTTTAATGATGGTAATGTATCCAAATTAACAAAAACTTCAGTAAATGGCAGTAGGACCTGGAGAATATTCGGTAAGTGCCATGAAAACTCTCGATAGAGAAAAATTAATGAAAGCAAGCATGCTTTTTCTGGATGATCAAAGAAAATTAGAAAAGATAAAAGAAAAAAAGAAGATAATATTAAGAAAAATAACGTAAAAACCGGCTACAGTGCAAGATCTTTTTGATGAGGTATAATTTTATATAAAAGCTACTGTTTTTTGAAAATTTTCTTTTCTAAACTGTGTTTTATCATTTCTATAAATTTACTGTATGCATGAACTGGAAATTTTTATTTTATATTTCATATATATTCTTGTGTATACTGAAGTGAAATTTTTGAAATATTCCTCAGACATTTAGCTAAAAAGCATATGTCGTAACACAGAAAAGGAAAATTTTTATTAAGTTCCTTATTAAACTCTGCAAAAATTATTTTTTTAATCAGGCTGATCAATTTTTTAAAAAAAGATTTCACTTCTGTATAAAAATAAATGTTTATTTAAGGCACACACAAATATATCTCAAAATGCGTTGCATGAAGCTTGTTACATACAAAAAAATCATAAATTTCATGTTTGAAAACACAAAAATAGTTTACTTGTTGTTTTGGATACTATCTATGTAATATTTATATAATCTTTTTAATTCTTATATTTAAAGAAATTGTGTTTACATGTGAATATACAAAACACTAAAGAAATTTTTCGAAGTGCCATATAATCATGTATTACTGTCTTATATAGATTATATTTTTTAATTTGTGTCTTCTTTCTCAAAAATTAATTGTATGCATAAAGTGGAAATATTTATTTTATATTGCATATATATTATATATACTGAAGTGAAATTTTTGAGATATTCCTCAGACATTTAGCTGAAAAGCAGATGTCGTAACATAGAAAAGGAAAATTTTTATAAAATTCATTATTCTACTCTACAAAATTACATTTTTAAACATACTGATCAATTTTTTAAAAAAAAATTTTACTTCTGTATAAAGATAAATGTTTATTTAATGTACACACAAATTTTTAAGCTTTGTTTTCAATAGTTTCTTAGTAAAAGGGACATAAATATATCCCAAAATGTGCAATGCCCTTTTTCGTTGCACAAAACTTGTTACATACAAAAAATACACAAATTTCATGTTTAAAAACATAAAATCAGTTTTCTTGTTGTTGTTTTGGATACCATTTATGTAATATTTTAAGAATCCTTTTAATTCTGATACTTTAAGAAATTGTGTTTAAATCTGAATTTATAAAACACTAATGAAATTTTTCGAAATGTCGTATAATGATGTATTACCAAAGCCATATTTTCATGTATTGACACATTTTTACATGGTATTTATGATACTTATAGTCAACTTGGATGACAGTAATGTATCAGAACTAAAAGTTCTTCAAAAATTGATGAATAATTTGAGAAAAATGATGCAAATCCAATAAAATATCTCGATAGATTAAAAGTGAAAAATGCTATACATGTATTTTCTGAGAAATCTAAGTGAAAGAAATAAGTAAAAAGTCTCAAAAGTTATTGAGAATAAGCTAATATTTAAAAAAATAGTGCAAATACAGATTGTAATTCATAATTTTTTTGATGAAGTGACATTTTATAATAAAAATGCAATTATCTCAAAACGGTGCTTTTAAAAATGCGAGTACCACTTTCTCAGAACCTATTCAACGGAAGCACTTACAATCTTCACTGAATATTACTGATATGTTAATATATATACTGAAGTGAACTTTTATTAATATACCGATAATATTTTTGTAAAAGTCAGTTATCGTGAAAAAAAAATGACATTTTTCAAAAAATTCATAGTGATACATTACGATGAAAGTTTTTGAAAAAACTAAACAATATATTTGAAAAAGTTCACTTCAGTTTAAATAAAAAAGTCTAATTAATATACAGAAAAAAATTTAAGTCTGTACATTTAATATTTTATGAGAAAAAGGCACATAAAAATGCTCAATTTAACATTAGCGGGATAGGGGGTACCGACTTACCTTGTAGATATTTTATTCAAAATATCTACATTTATTAACATAAATGTAGTTATTTTGAGTAAAAATATTTATAATAGAATAGGCATTTAAGAAGAATATGTTATACAGAAATGTGCAATATTTTGATGCAAAATAAAACGAAAACGGTACCGAACCACAAAGGAGACGAATCAAACGAGTGCACTGTTAAAATAGGATAACGATTAAATGCTAAATATAGACCGCCTGCGACGTAAACCCTTTCTAAGGTGCGAAGCCATTTCAAAGTGCCTAAACGAACCTGATGCCGTGAGGATTAGAAACTCCATTAGAAGTGAGTATTGGGTGGTAGTTAGAATACTGAGAATTGGCATATGAGCATCGAGAGCGAAATTTAAGGTGATAGCATTTCCATCTGTACTCGTTTAATCAGCATTGGTCTGGTGGAACGAAGTTATCGAAGCCACTCCGGGTATTTGTTGAAATTGCCTCAGAGGAAGATACAGGTGAAATCATCTAGTTTCGGAGTTACTTTTCAATTAATAATGAATGAAATACATATATATATATATATATATCAACGCATGGATGGATTTTAAGGCTAACTAGCTAAAATAACTAGAATTTCGATGTAATTGGATTTGCCATGAAATTTTGTCTAAATGATATTTACGCAATTTAAAATTATGTATTTAGTATAATTTGTTACCAACGCCCTTCAGCGATTTTGGATCCATGCATCTCAGTTTAACCATTAATAGCTACTGCATGGTTTTAAGACTGGATCAGCTGCATCCATCAGCATTCTCTCTCTTTTCTAAGGTATCCGACTACCCTAAAATCGGGGATTTGGTCAAATATTGACAAAAAAAAAATTTTATGATTCTATTTTGTAGACCAATTTATTAGCTTTATAAAATTACCAAGTTTTTTATTTTTCGTTCACTAGAACAAAAGTTACAACTGTTTTAGTACAAGCAGATGACACTTCCAGTTGGTAACTGCCGACCGGTAGTGGCATTCTGAAACCAAAACTGAAACTTTTTTTGGTTTCTTTCCACTTTTTCAAAAATATATTTTGAAGTAAAGTATATTTTAATATTTTGTTTAACGTTATTAAGAAGCCTCACTTATTTTTTTTTTATAAAAGGTGTTTTCAAATCTGGCAATTTCAGGATATTTGTTTATTTACTTCTTAACGTTCGATATCACTGCTAACTTTTTTCATTCTAGTTTTTACTGAAATAGGTTCATTTTGATTTTCGTATTTGATAAAACTGCTTTTTAATTATTCTTCAAATATCTGCCATGGGACATGGACGAAAAATACGTCCAAAGAATCGAAAGTTTAATGGTAATTTCCGCACTGCTCAAAAGAAAGTTAGTGATGGAAGTATTAGTACAGAAAAATTGGGAAGAGGATTAAGCGACACTTTATTTAATGTTGATACCAGAACTCTTTCTAGTAATAGAATTTTCGACATCGAAATACTGGTATCAATATTCTCTATTCTTTCTTGCCCTGTTTGTTTTGATCAAGAACTGTACTTGGTTGAAGACTCAAGACTTGGTTTGCAGTCAAATTTGTGTCTCAAGTGTAAGAACTGTTCATTTTCAAACGGATTCCCTTCTACATCAAAGGTGAATAATTTAAATACAGTAAACCTTCTTCTCGTCTTTGGAATGAGAGTTATTGGCAAAGGATTTTCAGCTGGAAAGAAACTGTTCAGTATGCTGAATATTCCTTATCTTTCAAAATGTACATACAGACAACATGAAATTAAGTGCTGCATGCTACGTCACAAGCTGCAAACAGTTCTATGTTGGAGTCAGCAAAATCCATTGCGGAATGTTCAAATGAGTGTGGCGTTAGTGTAGATGGTACATGGCAAAAACGTGGCTACTCTTCACTGAATGGATGTGTTTCGGCAATTTCTGTGGACTCTGGAAAAATATTAGACATTGAAGTGCTCAGTCAATATTGTCGAGTGTGTACAAAAAACGAAAAAACATCGGGACCTTCCAAAAAATGCGTATTGTCACATTTTTGTAAAAATCACAAAGGATCAGCTTCTAATATGGAAACTGTCGGTGCTTATAGGATTTTTGAAAGATCTGAAGCAAACCGCAGACTTCGATATACATCTTACTACGGAGATGGGGATTCAAAGGCGTTCAATAATGTGAAAGACATGTATGGTATTGAGAGCATAACTAAATATGAGTGCATAGGACATGTGCAGAAGAGAGTTGGCTCTCGTTTACGAAAGCTGAAGAAATCCACAAAAGGTTTAGGTGGGAAAGGCAAATTGACCGACAAATTTATCGACACACTTCAAAATTATTTTGGAATTGCTATTCGAAGTAATGTCGGCAATTTGTCTAACATGCAGACTGCAGTCATTGCGGCATTTTTTCATTGCTGCTCAACCGACAAAAAACCCATGCATGGACAATGCCCTTCTGGATCCGATGCGTGGTGCAAATACCAAAAGGCCAAGCAAGAAGGAAAACTGCATAAACATAGAACACCTGGCTTACCAACTGCTGTATTGAACACGGTGAAAAACACCTATATGGATTTATGTGATCAATCACTTCTCGAAAAATGTTTGCATGCAAAGACCCAAAATGCCAATGAAAGTTTTAATGGTGTTTTGTGGAGCATAATCCCAAAAGAAACTTTTGTTGAACTTCTGACATTACAATTTGGCGCATTCTTAGCTGTATTACAGTTCAATGATGGATCTAAAGGGATTCTTTCCGTGTTGGAACATTTACGCATCCCAATGGGTTGTTTCATTGTGAAGGGCTATTCAAGCGTTGATGACGAAAGAATTGTCGACTCGGAGAGACATTCATTGCCAACTACAAAAAACAAGAGAAAAAAACTCAGAGGACTTAAAAAAAGGAACTGTGCATTATCTGAGAAAAAGGAAGGTGTTACTTATAAATCTGGGGAATTTAAAACCTGTAGGTAAGTATTAATATTTAGAAAAAAGTGTTTCAAACTTTAAAATGTGTTTTACACGAAATGTGTTTTTTTGAAAAAAAATCAAACGGGGACAAGGATTGCTGAAAAAGTTTCTAAAATAATTTACTGAAATTTTTTGTGTATGTTCTGTATAATAGTATAATTATTTTGATCTTCAGATTTATAAATCACTGCATTATTACAAAATTTACAGTCCCTTATGTGAATATAACCACTGTGTTTTTAAGCAATTTCGTATAACAACTAAGATAAAGTACTCTATTTTTTGTAAAAATTAAAATATCTCTTATCCTGAAGGTCACTTCAAACATTAATAACAAAGTAACATATCAAAACTGAAAAATTGAGTATTTGTTTATAAAATTTTGTACAGAGCGGGCCCCGTTTACGTAATTTTTTGTAAATTTTTACCAGTTTTTTCCCATTTTAATAATAATAATTTTTTTTTCTCTTTTCAATTTTAGGATTTTTTTCTTAAAATATACCAAATAAATATAAAAATCACGAAAAAATCCCCATATCTCCATTTTTTCAAAAAAAAGTTGTCGCAACCAGTCGGATACCTTAATTTCATAAATAAGATATCGAAAGAAAGTTGGATTTTTCATAAATCGCTTCAATGATTTTTATAAATTTAGTAATATCGAAATGAAGGGGGATTTTCCGAAAATCGTTACTATGATTTTTTTAATAAATTTAGTTAAAATGAAACTGAATCTTTTTTAAAATCCTTGTACTGATTTTTACAAGTTAAGTTGTATTCATAAGACAGCGAAGAATGCTAAAAAGCTCAAACATAAGAGAAATTTAACAACTGAACAGCACCTCATCCGTTAGTTGTATGAGTAAAAACACTCTTAACAGTTAATGGGTTATGCTTAGCTTCTCCATCCCAAACAGTGTTTTGCATTGAAACACACTATTATGTTTTCCTTGCATTGCTCGTGGAAAAAAGTGTTTTACGGAGAAAGATCTCTCCTGTTGTAACTTAAATAAGGTTATAGGAACCCTTGATGAGGTGAACAAGGATACCAGATTACAAGCAACCTTCAAGAAATCACTGGCATCGAAACTTCCGGAAATTTCCGTGAGGCTGTATAAGGGACCTCTAAGTTCAGAAGAAGGAGTCAGTCGAGATCATAATCTGCTTGTGAGTCGTCTGCGATGAGATAGAGAAACTTTATCTGACTTCTTGCAGGTGGAACAGTTCTAGAGAGTCACCTCCGAAGAGCCGTAAAACTTCTTTACAACGAGTGCGCTTTCCCATTACTGTAAATAACCTGTTTTATTATATCTTTGTGTTTATGTGTCAATTGTAGTCATTTGTTCGTCTTCCTCCTCCATTAGTAAATTTTCTATTTTTCAATTAATCGGAGTCATCAACTGTTTTTCCCCCATGCCAATTTGTTACAGTATCAACCAATTCGAGGTAAAAAAAAATTGTCAAATGTACGTGAATTCAAATTAAAACTTCATTAAATCTCTCCCCTGTGGTGTAGTAGAATATTTGTGGATTGTACCCAAATTACTCACATGTGTGCTCATATGTTGTGTTTTTTAACTATTATATAGATTAGAAACTTGCACACTAGTTATATATATGTCATTAACAAATATAATGTACTTTATAAAAAGCGCATACTTTCATCACCCCACTTAAGTGAAATGGAAAATATTGGACTTACGTCCAAATAAAAACCTGCTATTCGAGATCATACTCCAACAGAATATAAGAATTTACTCTGTGATCCCCTGCGCTCTTAAACCAACGGTCAAACTCGCTGTCCCAACCACTTCCGAACCAGTATTCAAGAAATAAAAAACTTCCAACAATCATTTAAATATGTTTTCCTCTTCACAGTGAGGTGGCTCTAGACGCACAAAGAAAATAATCACCCTATAATACTAAAATAACAAATTTCGAAGTGATAGATCTGATGCCATAGCACTGTTAGCTGGAATTGTGATGTCGGGGTGAGGAATGACATGATTTGGTGAATGAGAGCGCGTATTTATTAATGTCGCACTATGAAACCTCATGCGATGAAAATCATAATTTTGAGCCATTACCAAGTGGCGAGAATGACTCCTAACTAGCCCATACCCTTCTCTGAAACTCTACACCTTTAGGAGAAACTCGAGCCTTGACAGATTTAACGAGCATCAGCCTTTCTGCACGACATATTTTCATCGGCTCTGGGACTCAAAACCACGACACTCCACCCCACGAGTTCATGACGATGACTACGGATGCATGATTCTGAGAAAGGGCTGCCTGCATGTTACTCGCAATATATTTGAACAAAAAGTGATGTTTTGGTTTTATCATAGCGAGAAAACACAAATACGTGTCCGAAATGCATTGTAAATTAACTGTCATTTACCTGCCACAGCACTAAAATATCAAGAATAATAATAATCAAAGTAAACAGAAAAGTAAAAAAAAAAAAAAAATCGTTATGAAAAAAAAAATTTTTTTTTTCAATGGGGCTGCGCATTGGTATTTTAAGCCTTTGAAGATCTAGTACATTCACCAGGAGCTGGTACCACTTTTTAGCGCTGCATCATATACGCGATACCAATTACAACAAGCAATTTTGACGTCCAGTTTCCTCCACAGAGGGAGCCACCTGAGATCTTGGCGATGCGAACTTTGTATTAGGATTTAATTTTGCCGAGAGCATCCAAGCCAAACAGACACTCTAAGGATTTTTCACATGCCGTATAATCATGCGACATGGCCGCTGTCGATTTTCTGCATCAAGAAAATCCACCGACTTGGGTCGGGGTCGAACCCGCAACCTTGGGTGTAGAGGGCCAGGGACAAACCACCCACGCCACCCAGCCGGCCGAAAAATAAATTATGCAATAAAATTCTACACAGTGCTATTTTCTATTAAACATTATTACTTTCTTCCTGTTTTCTTAACGTATTAATTAGCTTTGGGTTTTAAGGAATCTTTTTTTAACATTTAAATCGAAATGACTTATTTTTAAATATCTCGATTTCAATTTCACTATTTACCATTCCACATTTATCCAAGTCATGTTTTCTTACAATCTTTTAACGGGTCAGTGACATTTCCTCTCTCCGGCACTGCCTATTCACTAACAAGGTACATAAAAGTCATTGAAAAGTAGGACCAGAAATAGTTTTGAAGTACTTTAAGTTTTTATCCAGTTGGGTTCGTGACATTTCCTTTTATGTGGATGATAGGGACAATTGGAATGTGACGCATTTAAATAGGAGCGATATTTATTAATATCAAACTTTGTTTCACACAATATAATCAAATTTGTTTATCCAGGTCCGTGTGTTTGGTGCTCTCTTGACTAATCAGTGATGTTTTTCTCCTTTACTGTGTTTTTACGCTGAATGAATCGCATTTTCCCCAGTCACATTTTTTTTATCATTCACGTTCTTCAAGAGTCACTTACCTTCAGAGCAACTGTTTTCCTAATAATCTAGGAACTTGTATACAGATGAGTCACCGCATCAGCTTTATCAAATACATGGTCATATCTTTTATTATACAAGTATAAAAGCCGTGTGTTATTACTTTTTGATGAATTCATTCTACATCAGTCTTAATAGTTTTGTTTTTTAATTATTTTAAGGTAGTGTATTAAATGTGTAGACCAATTTTCTTCTTCATTGAAAAAAATAGGAGGATTTTAGCTAAACTAGAAATGTTTCACACAATTGTGCCTCATCGTGCACATTTTTGTCTCCTTAAAGTTTTTTTTTAATTTAATTTTACAAATAATATTTGACACTTATTTTCTTAAAATCTTTTTTACTCCGAAATATATCTTTTGTCTCTTTTTTTTCACTCTATTAAAAAATGATGTTTTTAATCAAGCGACCAATACTTCCAACTACTCTTCTAGCGGTAGTTTGGTTGATTCTCTAGTTATCTTCTTTTTTTCAATAGTTTAAACACAAAATAATTTTTTTACCTTATTCCATACTCTTGGTGTTTTTATGAAGAAATTAATACCTACTTTCTATGGAACACGTTTATAATTAATCAACGAGACTAATTCAAAGCAAGAAAAAAAAACACTATTTGAATGTTATTATTTAAAGAATATTAATTTTGCCTCACATTTAATTACACATCAAAACAATTTTACAAAATCTCAAATAATTAAAACTCCTCAAGTTATTCTAAGTAGTTTTGCTCAATATTCATCCGTTAAACGAAAAGCACTAAGTATAACAGATATCTACTGATTAAAAAGGGAAAGGAATAAACATTTTAGAGAAAGGTACACAGAAAGATATGTATTAGTCTTAAAATTATTAAGAAAAAATAGTCGATTTAAGTAAAAAATTTTAATTCAAAGATTTTGAAAAAATTTTAGTTGCCTCCTTTATGTGTATACTACATAAAACAGATTTTGAGCTCAAAATTTCATAAAAAAACCAGACATTTAAAAAATTTTTAGGGAAAAAACTTAAGATTTAAGATTTTAAAACGCTACTCCTCCTTCAAAAATTTACATACCCGCATGAAATTTGAATTACAAGTACGTCAAACTATGCATAACAAAAGTTGGTGTGAGTTTTGCGATAACATGATTGGTATTCGTGCAATATTTCTTTTTATGAATGCCTATCGCAAATTCCTTAAAAAATGTACAAATTCTGAGTTCAATTATTTTAAAAAAAATAAGTATCGCTTTGATTCAAAAATGCATTCCAACTTTTGTTACATGTACTATTAGCAATAGGTAAAAAAATTGAAAGCATTAGGCACAATAGAAAAAAAAGCCTTAGCATTTTTAATGAGGACAAACTAGTTATTTTATCTTTCCGAGATAAGTAAGTTTAAAGTTTTGATTTACCACAGGGATGTGAATAAAAACGAACGCTAAAGCTCTCATAATTTTGTGTATTTTAAGTTTAGAGCTTTCCAATTTTGTCAGGTTATAGAAAAATATATAAAGAATAATTTAAGCTAAGAAAACTAAATTGATTTTTTCACCGATTTGTGTCAATTGAATCGTACTGCGTCCCCTTAAGTTTCAGATCTGAAATAAGATGTACGAATGTTTTATTATATCATCATGCATAAAGTATACGGCAGATGCAAAATAAAATGATAGGTGATACTTTTCATGTAAAAGATCTTAAAATCTATCCATGGGATATGATCCTACTACAAAAGTTTACGATCCATAAAACAGAATATATATAATTTTGTGTATAAGATTGTGTACGTGAAAAGTAAAATCGATAAATTTGATATTCGACAGTAAATATAAGGGAAGAATTTGGTTTTAAAATATTTCTCTAAAATACATCAATAAGGTTGGAGTGCGAGAATTTAATGATATTTATAAAATAACCAGACTATAAATTTTTCTATACATTTTTAACTAAGAAAAATAAGTTTTTGAGAAATTAACATGAGTTGAAAACATATTTTGACTCAACTGGGCTGCAATTTGTCAGCTAAGTTTTTGAGTGTGAGAGCCGTTTCATTGGCGGCACCATCTAGTGGCGGCTCCCGCTACCAGACATTTGGCTCTTGAATTTATTCAATTAAAACCCTTGCCAGATGCTAAATATTCCAATGATTTAATTTTGCATAGAAGCAAATTGATACCCAAGGGCTTTTTGTAATCTGCGTAATCATAAGGCATGTGTGCCTACGATTTTCGCACCCAGAAAATCTATCGATTCCTGTCGTGATCAAGCCCCAACGGACTGACGAGGCTTTCACGCTAACTCTGACAGGAGCAGACTAAACAACTATGATTCAAATTTCTCAAACACACATTGAAATAAATGCTATATAAGTGGGGTTTTTTAAAAAAAATTCCAATACAATATAATTTTTATGATCAAATATTTAAGGCATGCACTTGAAAAAACAAAAAAATAACATGTGGTAAAATAATAAAAATCACACTTGTAGTTATCAAAATCTAATTATTAGAGGTAAAGATTTGACAAAAACTGCTTTCCAAATCCTAAGTTTCAAGATTATAGAGTTAATAGATTACATTTACACTGTCGCAAGAAACAAACTCAGAAAACGTTTCTCTTAATTTCTAACTCACATAATAACTTATCAACGCATTCTTAAAATTTTAAACTTTTATCATATACTGGGATCGAAATTCGAAAAGGTAAGCTGCTCTTTAAATCCATATTCAGCTAAGACATATTTAATAGGCTTCTGAGCCTTGTTGCACGACAGTCTTTGTTTTGGAGTTATGAGGTGTGAAACTCAAGGATTTAATTACTCTGCCAAACTCTTTCTACCACCCTCACTTAAACTATCCATAAGATGAGTTTCATATTCAAGAGTTTTACGGGGGTTGTTTAAAGGAAGCTTTGAAGGGTCTGTATTTTGAAAACCTAAGCTTTTTAACTTAGTCTTAAAGTGCCACTTATTTCTAACATGGAATATTATTTTGTAAAGCATGTTATTTCGAGAGCGTTAATTGAAACTGTCACGCAACGGCATGGTAAAAGTTATCTTGTAGTGTTTTTATAAGGCAAAACACGTGTTCATTTGAGCATAATTATAGCATTCGGTGCCTCGAGTTTTTATGAAGTTTTCCGTTCACATGCTGCTGTGATTTTGAAACCAAAGTATAGCTGCATTTTTTTTTTGTATTTCGTAAATTATACATGACAGAGCATTAAGTGTTGTAAAACAATGTTTCTTGCTTGGTTATAATTTATGAAACTCGTGATTTTCTTAGCACTAAAATGTAGCGGTGTGTTAAATTTAGTAAAAGGAAGCCGGAAAGAAAGTCAAGCCATCAGCTTGCCTCAATAACCTTGAGGAATGAATAGCATATTTCATAACCTTAGACTTGGTGGATGTTGCTATTGATGGGGCTTTAAAATGTAGACTGCTAAAAACGTACAGTGTTTAGCTGTGCAGGAGATAGATTCCACTGTTAGAAAAGCTGTGAAATATACTAAAATCCCTTCCAAAGTGGAGTGGTGGTGTATTATAGATGAAGACTGTAACAGTAATGGTATGGTTTAGATGTAGTGGTTCCACAATAAAAGTGGTTTTTCATTTGAAAGTGACAAAGAGTATAAAGGCAGCAAGATCAGCAATATTAATTAATATTTGAAAAAAGGAATTTAATCACAAATAGAAAATGTATCAATTGTTTATACTGATTCCATTGTTGTCTTTTTATTCCAACAGATTTTGATATTTTTTAAATATTCCAATACCAATAGCCGATGTTTTAATTTTCAATATTTGATTAGTACAGTATAAACTAGATATTTTTCATACATGAATCAACATTTAAAAAGGCTTTTTGAAATTATCTAATAACTTCAATCCAGAAAAAAAATTCTGAGTTCCCTATCTCTATTTGCATAGTAATTAATAATTCATCTCAATTTTATTCTAATTTCAACCATAAATAAGAAAAATAATAATTGTTGCCAATAGGAAAATTTTCTATCTAAGTTAATTTGCATTTGATCTAAGTTTTTAACGGCTATAGAAGCACTACGTGACAGAATTTCGTGTTCTATGTAAAAACCACGACAAATTTTAAAAATAATCCTTACTTATTGCAAAATTAATCTAAAAGTTTCCTTTATCTCCACGATCCATATGCCACACTGAAAGTGATCAAAGTCAAAATTTTCCTCTCTGAAGAACAATTTTAAGATTGGTCATAATGATAACAAATTGAGCGTGTGCGCATGCGTGAGCTTCCCACTCGTAATAGAAAAACAGAGATAGAGAAACTGCGTGAAATGGAAATGTGTGAAAAAATAAAGCTTGAAGAGTAAAACTACAAAATATAAATAGTGACATAAAGTATGATTTAATGAAACTTTCATTTGGAGAAATGATTAAATAAAACTTACATAATACATTTACTACGTTAAATTCAATTTTATTCATTTTTCAATAAAAAACGAAACTAAATTTTTACTTGTTTAAATAATGAAAACAATATAGCTTTGGTTTTAATACACTTTGAAAGAATACTCTTTTAATGCTTTCTTTAAAAACGTTGATGTAAAAAATTTTCAGATAACTTTATTCTACTTAAACTGGGACAATTACTGATGGGAAGAATTGTCTTAACATAAGAATGAATATTTTCTACTATTATTCTCTTTTACGCTTGTATTCGCCGGTTTCTGTAATCATCGAATGCGTGGTTTTACTACTTTTTTTTGTATCTTTATTTATTGTTCAACAGATTGAATAACCAAATAGTTATTTAAACGCCAACGTGTTTCAATTTTGGCAAATATTTAAAAGTACTTCTAGATCAAAAAACCAATTTTACCGCTGGAAAACTTATGCTATGAAACAAATCAATAAAAATACATAGTTAATTTGTTTTCCATAATTATAGGCGAATGCACCTCTTACTAGTTAAGTTTCATCACTTCCTGTTGGAAAAAGATAACTGAGAGTAGCATTGTATATAAGCTTTTGTACTCTTCCAGACTGCATTTTTCATATTACAACTTTTGTGAGAGAAATCTTCACGCGAGTTTCGACGTTTCAATTATGTTATATATGAGACTTTCTCATGGAGTGATTTCTTCTTCTTTAAACTTTCAAATTAGTTATTCACAAACATATTCATCAGCTATGCGTTCTGATTTATAACAAAAATCTGTACAATTGTTTATAATGGAAATTTATTTCCTTTTTTGAATCTTGCGATTCATCCCGTAAGTATTATATTTTTTTTCATTTTACACAGATGATCAAACTCAGCACTCAGTTTTCTTTCAAACCAGAAAAGAAAAACTTGTTCAATTACCAGTTCTATCTCCAAATCCGAGAATAAAACTTATTTTAATCTTGTGAAAGGCAATGAAGATATTTCTGACGAAAAAAATAATTGCCTCCTATTTTGTGTGTAAAATAAGTTTCCGTCAACCTTAGACAGTTTACTTTTTGTAAAATACTGAAAATTACAAACAAGGAATAATGGATTTTTATTTACGTCAGACCTCCTAATTTTGAGCCCCGGTCAAATGACGAGAACGACACCTGAGCCGGTATACCTCTCAGTAACCTCCACACCATACCAATTGGAAAACTAAAATTATTGACAGATTTAGCGTCTATTAGTTCCTCCAATGGCTAACTCCTCTCGGTTTCAAACTCTATAACGCCCAACACAAGTTCGTGACCATGACCACTCGGCTACGTCAGCCGAGTTCTTCGGTATAGAAGAATGAAGGTTATTTCTAAAGCAAATTACTCTAGACTTAAAGAAATGTAATTAATATGCCAAATCTCAGATAGAGAGATTTCAGTAGAAGAGAAAGAAAAAAGAAATCGCTTATTAGCTTACAAAACAGTGCAGAGATTGAATTAAAATGGAAACAAACCGGGATTTTGTTATCACTGAGCCCGACAAAAAGACCAAATAAGTAAAGAAATGACGTTTTCAGTATAACAACACCAAATGTAGTTTTAACACAATTTCTAATTCAGTGTAATTGTCTGTTAAGTCTTGAGAAATAGACATATACTCTTTCTCCATACCAAATAGGGGTTGCAAAGGGCCCTAACTGCAGAAAGAGTGAGGTCACTAACCTAAAGGGGTCAGGGAAAATGGGTGGTTTATAGAAGGGAGAAAACGATTTGTGACGCGGTATTAACTCCGCGCTTTTTGAGAGTGTAACTGCATTATAAAGTGTATAAGAAGTAGAATTTATGCAGTCCACTAAAAAGTTGTTACCACACCAAAGTATACATGATCAAAAACGAATTTTTCGAAATATGTAAATTTTAAACAAGTTTTAATAAACATTCTAAAGCTTTACATAAAACTCTAATTCTAATCTAAAAACCACGTAAGAATTCTTCATTTACGTAGAGAATACTTTTTTATTATACAATAAAAATATGTAATACACATGCAACAAAACAATACTTTTAAGCAAAATGTAAGTTTTATGCGCCAATTCTAGCGGATTAATCATGAAAAGTAGTAAGAGAAAGATTCTATCCGTGTCAAAAATAATAAATAATACTACCTCAGAGATAAACGTATTACTTTTGAAAAATAATTTTATCTTATAATTTTTATGTGAAATATTATCACTAATGTCACAGCGTTTGATTAAGAATTCCACCTCAAAAAAGCCCATGAAAACATCTATATTACTTTAAGGTAATCTGCACACCTTCGAAGAAAATTTTTTGAAAAACTGTAATATTTGCTATTAAAATATTTTTTACTCATGAAACATAACTTAAAACTATGCAAAATACATTTAATATTTTACTTATAGCACACAAAAAGAGAAAAACATAGTAAAAATTTTAATTAAATTCATTGTTAGAATAACACACAACTCAAATGAAAACAAAAATATCACTTTTCTGTAAATTTGATGTTGACCATCATAACATTTTTTAGGGCTGGTACTATTTTCCTACTGATAACACTGGTCAACATGATTTTTGTCTCATAAGTACCATAGTTGTACTTATTGCAGTTTTTTATCGTGTTTTCAAATATGTATTCGGAATTTCTCCATCACCCACAGTTTTTTTTTAAAATTTTAATTTCAACTAATGTATTTAAATATTTTTTTAATAAATGACCATTTGTCCATTGTAAAATAAAAACTCCTTGAGCATTGTAAATGTGATGGAACCACATGAGCTAACTCAAATGGTATCATTGCTACTGTTGTGCAAGTTCATACATGTACAGACACTATGGCACCAGACACAACAGACAGGCACAAATATGGTCTAGACCAGCATGCATTCATTAGAACGATATCAGTTGTGAGATAGTAGTGAACCAGTTAACACGTAATTGTGAGTGCTTTGTGTCTGTATTGTTGTATGTTACGTATTTACAAATTTATTTCTTTTAATTTGTTGTCAGTTACAAAATACATAGAGCGTGTTTAAATCATCATAACAACTTATGTTATATATGTGGTGAAGTCACGCTCAAGTCCTAAAGGTGAAACCTTACTCCATTAGTAAAAAAGTGTTATGAACTTTATTTTGGGTATAAAGTGGGGGACCAAACAAGGACCTGGGCCCCACATATCTGTTGTTTATCGTATAGTAGGCTTCTCACTGCATGGAAGAATGGCACGTGCCACAGGCCATTTGCTATCCCTATGATTTGGAGGAAATCCAAAGATCACTCCTCTGACTGTTTTTTCTGCTTAACAAACATTAAAGGAATTACGTCAAAATCAAAACATACAGTGGTGTATCCAGACTTGTGCAATTTGCAATGAGACCAGTTCCACACAGCGAAGAATTGTGCATACCAAAGCCTCCAGAACATGTGACATTAGATGAAGAGAGCTTAGATTCCGATAGAAGTAAGGAAGAAGAAGAAACAGTTTGTGGTGATACAACTTTAGAACCAAGCTGTTCATCTGAGCCTCATTTATTGATTCAAGAAGATCTTAACGATCTCCATAAGATATTTAAAGTTATCCAAAAAACAGTCTGAAATGCTTGGTTCCCGGCTAAAAGGATGGAATCTTCTTCAAAAGAATACAAAGATATGTACTTATCGTAGTCGTCATTCTCAATGTAAAGACTACTTTTCTGAAGAAAATGGCTTAGTGTTTTGTAATGACATTTTTTCTCTTATGGAGACATTTGGTATTGAACATAACCCTTTAGAACGGCGCTTATTCATTGATTTCTCCAAAGCAAGTTTAAAAGCAGTGCTTCTGCATAATGGAAATAAATTCCCATCAATACCTATGTAGTATGAAAGAAACATATGAAAACTTTCAATTTATATTGGCAAAGCTTCAATATACAGTGCATGAATGGAATATTTGTGGTGATTTGAAGGTAATTGCACTTATTCTTGGTCTGCAGCTTGGTTACACAAAGTAGTGCTGTTTGTTGTGTCTTTGGGATAGTAGGAACAGTAAAAAACATTACATCAGAAAAGAATAGCTTAAACGCGAATCATTCATTCCTGGGCAAAAAAATGTGAAACATGTTGCATTGTGTAATCCTAAAAATGTGTATCTACCTCCGTTACATATCAAACTAGGATTAATGAAGAATTTCGTGAAAGCCTGGGCAATACTTCTGGTTTCATGTACTTAAAACAGAAGTATCCTAAAATTTAGTGAAGCATAAATTAAAGAAGGGATATTTGTGGGTCCACAAATACGATCACTAATGCATGATGAGAAGTTTGAAGAACTTTTAAATCCACTGGAGAAAGCAGCTTGGTAAGCATTCAAAAATGTAACTTACGGTTTTTTGGGAAATCTAGAGGAGCAATATTACCGTGATTTTGTTCATGATCTTATAACATCTTACAAAAATTTGGGCTGTAATATGTCCTTAAAAATACACTTTCTGCACTCGCACTTAGATTTCTTCCCGGAAAATTTTGAGTTAGTGAGCGATGAGCACGGACAAGGCTTTCGTCAGGAGATTTCAGCGATACAAAAGAGATATGAAGGCTAATGGAACGCTAATATGCTGGCCGATTATTGTTGGACCATCAAGAGGGATACTCCACAGGAGAAATATAAAAGAAAATTGTGATTTCTTAATTTCTAGATGAGTCCGAATGTTCGAATATTGTGTACTTAAGAATGTAGTAAATATTAAAGTGTTTCAAATTATAAATGCCTGTCTCTCGAAAACCTTGCGTGATGAAGAAAAATCGATATCATATTTGAATTCAGGAGAAGAAATGCTATCAGAATCACATATTTTTCTTTCTGAAACAAAAAAATTTTTTTTTGTTGTTGCCGTAATTAAATTATTACAATTTTTATCAAGGTTCGAGTAAAAGAACATTGAAAAATCACTAAAAAATTATTACGAGACATGATATACACCTTAGTTACTAAAAACATACCAACTCTATAATCATGGAAATGTGTGGTAGGGGTTCTTTAAATCTATAAAATAAATGTACTTGTAAAATTTAAACTAATTTGGTTCACAACTTTTTCTGATATTTACGTTGTCAGATGCCAATACGTTAAAAAAAATGCATTTTGAGATAAATCAGAAATAAACTTTAAACTGCAATTTTTAATATTAAACACAATTAGATATACTTAAAATGCCCCTGATTTATAAATAACACCCTCTTTACTCTCTAAAACATTGATTTTTTTCCTGGTTGCTTTTAAAAAATTTCTACGCTGCTTTACATTTGGTATTGAATGACGTTCTGCATCGTTAATTCTATTAACGTCAAGATGTTTGTACGATTTTAAAGTAAAATAACCAGGAGTTGTATTAAATTTTTTAAAATGTCAACACAACCCTTGTACCCATCATTAAATTGTATAACAGCATCCAATGCACCAGATTTTAAAGTTTTGAGGCACACGAAATCTTCTTTTGGTACTCTCTGCCATACAATGCCATTAAAACACTCATTTGAGTTTTGCGTTTTGCCATGCAGACATTTAGTTAGTAGTTCTTTGGTACATAATTCTAAATATGTAGGCTTAATGATGTTTAACACTTCATTAGATAAACCTTTATATTTTTCTTTTGGCTTTTGGCCACTAGATAGCGCTCGCTGGTAGTAGCACCAACTATCTTTTCCGATGGGACACTGTCCATGCATGGGTTTCTTGGCACTTGATGAGCAATGAAACAGGGCGGCAATAACATTTTGTTGAAGGTTACGTCCGACGTAGCAATGTCGGAGAGGTTTCCAACATTGCTACGAACAGCAATCCCATAATAACTTTCCAATCGGTCAATAAAAGAGTCGGTGAGATTTGCCTTTACCAGACAGATTTTTATTTTTCGACTTTAGTTTGCGCAATCTCGCACCTACTCTCTTTTGAACATGACCGATGCATTCATATTTTGTGACACTATCTTTACCATAAGTATCTTTGACACTGATAAAGCCCTTAGAATCCCAGGCACCATAATATTATGTATATTTTAGGCCTCTCTTCACAATAGAACGTTGGAAGGTTCTAGTTGCACCAACAGCTTCCATTTTTAACGCAGAACCTTGAAAATTGCTATGGCATACGTGATCTGCTGCAAAAGTTTCCGATTCAATGCTTTTAGGCATTTTAGAAATCTTTCTGCAGATGTCCTATGACGACATTACTTCAATGACCACTACTTTACCAGTGTCAACTGGCACAGCTGCGACACACCCATTCATGGAAGTGTAACCCCTACGCTGCCATGTACCGTCAACTGAAACACCACATTCAACTATTTTATTTTTAGAAGGAAGTAGCACTAACAGTTCAGAAGCTGCTTTTTGCATTGATAGTTCACTAACTTCTGAAATCACAGACATGAGTTTGTTCTCATGATTAGTGTACGCAGTTTTCCTGAGCCTGGGTAAATTTAACGTACCACATAATTTTAACCCAGCAGAAAAACCTTTACCAATTTGTCTCATACCATAAACAAATCTTGTATTTACTTCAGGACAGTTTAGTTTCCTTTGAACTAGAAAACCCTGAGTAAAAGTTACAATGTTTACACCTTATAACAAAATTTGAACACAAACCATATCTTGAATCCTGAGAAAGCAATAAGCCTTCTTCGAAACATCTTAGGCAACCAAAGTTGTAAAAAATCATTTTCTTTGAAGAACTGGCGTTGGTGGATGTTGAGCTACAATTTTTGGAATCTTTATTAGTAGATCCATTACCACGAAATTGTCGTTTTCTCTTTGCACTAATTCTGCGTTTTAAGTTTCCCATTTTAAATGGAAAAAAATTAAAACTTTCAGCAATAAAAAAGGATTTAACAGAAACTTAGAAAGTGCTGCGCAATCGTAAGCAAATGTAAACAAACAATAACACACTCTCTTTTTCTGCCAGATTCTGGATAAAAATATTAGTAAAAACCTGTTGCCAATGATATTTTTGAAGATTTTGAAAACTCAAATTCATACTTTAAAGTGTATAAATTTTCTACTATTGCATATTTAAGCAATACTTTGTAAAATAAAAATGTAAACAAGCATTTTTTTTCAACTTCCGGAATGTAGACTTGTACTTCCGGTTTCAAAAAGTAGCTACCGAGTAAAATTCAAATCCCTATAACTTAAGTTCTAAATTAAATAGAAACAAAATTTAAGCTCCATTTTAAAGAAAAAATTCAAATTTTAAAATAAAATCGAAAATTTCGGCGAAAATGACGTTTTGAAGGTGTACGGATACCTTAAAGTTTATTGAAATTACTTTCACAATGAACTTCCAGCAGAACGTAGAAAAAGAAAGAAACCCAAATCATGAGCCAGCTTCCAGTGCGTGCCGAAGCTCGGGAGCAAAAGCAAAACCAACGCTGTTTCAAACTGACTTTGTTCCTTTGGATCCATTGAAAAACTGATAGGAATAGTTCTTCACGAACAAATCACTAAATCAGCGTTTCTCAAACTGTGAGGCGTGCCCCCCAAGGGGAGTGTGATAACTCTACGAGAGGGCCGCGAGCATATTGAAACATCGAAAACCAAAGACTATTTAAAATATTTTTAATTTACTGAAATTAAAGGATTAAAAAATACATTCTCTGACATAGTAAAAAAATACACATTTACACTTATTTAATACATTTATAAATGTATCAGCACTATACAATGTATTTTATAATTAATTTAACACTATTAAGTTAATAGCAACATTAATAATTACAAATGGCCCGTTGGGTTTGTCATATATAAAATTATATACAAAAATTAACATTTATCTTGATAATTTGTTCGATTTATAATTATTCTATCTACTGCCGAATTAAAGTTACGCGATTCACTCCCCAATGTCACTATTTTCCACGTAAACGCGCGAATGTGATGTACTGGAGGGGCGGAGAAAAGGACGAAAGTCCTTCTGAATTAAGTAAGTCCTTCGCAAACACTGTTAAGGTTCTTTTATTGCATTCCAAAGCTTCCGGAAAAGCTTTATGGATATCAGTACACAGAAAATATGGTACTTGGGAAAAACGTATATAAACGTAGGTTGCAATGAAGCTGAGCGAGATACGCCGGTGGAACTTAAAGTCGTATTGTAGCTTTAGCGTCAAAGTGTATAACTGAATTAAATACATAGTTATGTGGAGCTAGGGGACGCGATGAAAATTAGGATTAAATATTGGATGGCAAATACTGAAACTTTGAGAAGAACTGCACTAAGTGCTTTAAAGCAATGTTTTCCATCCTTTTTATCGCCGTGGACAGGTCAACGTTTGATAATTTTACAGCGACCCGCTGTGTAGGGCACATTGATTGTTTGTATTTTAACTTGATTTGATTTAATAATTTTAATTTAATTGTATTTAAATGAGATATCCGAATAAAATACAATTGCACCAAATTATGAATGTAACGAGATTTAACAATTCATATTAAGTGAAAAGTTGACCAGATATATATAAACCACAGTTAATAAATAAGAAATAATTTAATGTTCCTTGAGCTGGCTGGTACCATTTGATCCTCGGATGAGTACCGGTCCGCGGGTTGGGGCGTGCTGCTTTAAAGCGCGCCTAAGGTATGAGTGGAACACGAATGGGCTCGCACAAGGGGTCCATTTATTCCATTGCACTCAACTGGTGTGTGTGTGTGTTTTTAATATCCCTATGATAATACACGTCAAGAGTGCACTTTTTTGCCACATGGCTTTAGGTGAATAGTTTTCACAGCCGGCTGCATTGAAGCAAAGAAAAAGAGACGTTATCATAACACATAGAAGTTGCAAGAGGTGATGAAACATAAACATTAGATCAGCAAAATTGTGCTTTCCCTGTCAGTTATGCCAGAAAAAAAGTCCCGAGAAGTAGTTAGACCCTTAAAACACTACCGGAAAACTACTGGTAAAATACGCAATTACTTTTAAAATACAAAACAGTTTTTAAATTAGTTTTGAGAAAGGTATTTTTATGAATCTATTCATAGAATAACCTTGTAATTGTTTCGGGAAACCACCACACACCCGAGTTGCCTAAGACAATTATGTACTTAAATCAAAGTTATATAGATATAGACATAACTTATTATTTCTTTTCTCCTACAGATATATCTTTCAATGTTTCGTAAGTTACGGTGCCATTAGTACTACAATGACCGATTAAAAAAATGATTTTTCTAGCTTTAATAATTCCGAAATGCTATTACTTAAAATACGTGGCCTGTCCGAAAAATAATTATCGTTTTGTAAGAACTCGAATAAGAAATCTTTTTCAAAACAAAACTTATTTTTGCAGGAAAGAGTATGTAATAAACTATTTTTCTACGCAGTTACTCGCGTTGTTCAAACATTTGTTATATCGGGAAACCAACTTGTCTATACCCTCTTCATAAAAAGATGCTACCAATGAAGAGAGATTTTACAGAAAAGTTCTTTATGGAAACTCCCCACAAAGCAATCTTATTGTAAACCACATCCGTTTTTACGAATTTTCTCCTTCACTTTTTCAACCAAACCACCATTGACAACAGAAAGTTGCCCACTCCATACTTTGACATGAACGTTCCATTCGTTATTTATTGGTTCACCCAACATTGAATTGTCGAATCCACTTTCTCACATCTATACAAGTTGACAATGAGTTTCAACTGGCTTAGCATTCAGAAAACGGATTACAGATTGTTGTAAATTATAGACCGGGTGGCCTGAGTGGATGGAGCGTTGTTGTCACCACCCTCGGACCCCACGTGGTCTATCTCGATAGAAGCCATATGTAGCGGATTCTGTCTCAGTGGGAATCTTGAACTTGGCTTCAGCATAACTGGACATTTTGTTGTTTACTCCTATATTTTAAATCGGACTCGTAATTCTTGGCTTCGGCGTACTAGATTTCCGTTGTTTACTAGGATTTTTATCTTGAATATAAGAAATCTCTTTAATTTCAGTCTAATTAATGCAATGGTTTAATTTGTTAAAGATTGTTAAGTTTATTGTTGAAAGTTATTAATATCAATAAATCCAGGAAAAGACTATTTCTAGGACTTAAGAATACTATTATTATTATTATATATAACACCACACACACGCAACCGGTATTCACCATACAGATCGCATTTCACAGTCAGCGGGATCGGAAATTGTCTTAAAAATTTTGTGCACTTGCTAACACGTGTCAAAACCCCACAATCTGGCTTTCATGGCATCACTGTATTAACAGTCAACCGGTGACAAGTGTGCGAAATGGTCCAATGTTGCCCCTGTTGTTTTGGTAGAACGAAACGGTACTTAGTTTCTGGACACGCCTTGTATATAACTGATTCCGTGGCATACTAGAGCTTGTTTAGAATTGACTCTTTTCGTGTTAAATTGCGAATCAATACATATAAACAAAATGATCCACACAAATTGCACATTCTTTCATTATATTTCTCTACTAAGTTTATAATTAATGTACTATTAAATAAAAGAAACACTTTCATGAAAGATTTTTTTTTAAAAATTAGTTAGCAGCCATATGTTAGCTAATCTTTTAAAATTTGCCGATTGAATTTACTTAATTTGTGTAACTTTTTAAGGACATGTCTTTTTTATTATTCGTTGGTCTTTGTACAAAAAAATCGTGTTTTAGACACATTTTTCCATTTTATCTTTCAGAAAATGATTGGTGAATTACAAGCATATTACTTAGGTGAATTACTTAGCATATTTTGATCTGTGAAATGTTTTGCCGTACACATTTTGAGTAAAATTCATCAACAAAATGAAATTTGCCCCATACATTATTTCATGAGAACCTTAAATACTTGTAAGAATCTCTCGCGTATTGTGTTTGATAAAAATATCAGTAAACAAAGTTATTATCAGTTGAAAGAATATACATGATTTACACGAAATTTAAACACGTTTTTCATAAAGTAAATATTTTTTTTAAAAAAAAAAGTCTTTAAATAATTTATGCATATTTACATATTTTTTTAATACAAAATCAAAGCTTTCATTACGCTAGAAAAATCCAAGCACACACACATGCAATTACAAGCCAATAACAAAATCAAATAGTAAGGCTTAGTTTTTTGTAAATTGATTTAAAATAAAGTTACATTACAGGGATAATTGGTAATTGAAGACATCTGAGCTAATTGCTCACTCTCTTAATATGCACACCACTTAAAGCTATTGAGTGCGTAAAGGTTCACTAACGTCGCTCTATATATGGACACGAGGACTATTGGCGACGGACCTAGGTAATTTTACACCTCGTTCAAGTAACGAGAACGTCAACCTAATTTGAACAACCTCTTCAAACTGCAATGCCATGTGCATCAGCTCCTCTACACGGCAGGACTTCAGTAGAACGAGGAAGGTCGTATGGTGTGCTCCTGTTGGTGTGGTAGTTAGGAAAGGGGGCTTCCAGCTCAGGATTTCATCTTAGTTACTTGAATGAGTTTCAGAATGACAAGGTACGTCACCAATAGCCTTCATATTGTTTTATAACACTCGCTTAATGGCACTAACTCCACCAGCTCGTGGCGGCCGCGATAGCCAAGTGGTCTAGGCATTGGATCTTGGCTAGCGTGTCATGAGTTTGATCCCAGTACCACTGAAGACCCGCCGTGTAGAGGAGCGATACACGTTAAATCTGTCGAGAGCTCAAACGTCCTCCCATTGGTGTGGTGTGGTAGTTAGGCGAGGAGGTGCTAGCTCATGTGTCGTCCGCGTCACTTGACCATGGTTCAAAGTGATGCGAACCGTCCCCAAAAGCCCTCGTGTAGCTGAAAAGTGGAACGTTAGTATTCACTCACTCACTCACCCCACCAGCTCGTGATCCCTTGAGGTCCTATTCTATTTAATAACCAGAATCAACCATTACTCTGTATTTGACTGTTTAGAGGAATGGCAATATATCCTTAAATGTGATTTTCTGTGAACGCAAGTTACTGCCTTTTCGCAATAGTGGACGACATGTTTTGCTTTATTTCGTTTCATACACCCACACACAAAAATTTACAACATACATATTTTAAACCTCAAAACATGTGCTTTTAATTAAATGCAAAGCTATTTTATAACTATCTCTCATGCTCAATACATTCATTTAACTATTCGTCAACTGTTTCATTTTACAGAAGTCGTATAACACTTGCTTAAAGCATGTTTAAAAGCATAAATTGAAACCTGCCACTTCAGGAAACTCACTCAGGCTACACATTTCCCTTTCGATTTCTTATGCAGGGTTTAATATCATACGAAGTCTAGTAAACAAGCTCTGAGACTTAAAAAGAAAGTTGTAACTATTTACATAAAGCATTACACAAAACACAAATCCATAAAATTCAAGTGGCAAATTCATAAAACCCATCTGTTCTCAGTTCAAGAACGACTAAGAAGCCCGGATGTTTTATTCGCATAAAAGTTACTTTTTTTTCTCTCTCTTTTGATTTCGATGACTCCGAGCGTTCAAGGAGCAGCTGTTTTTCTAGCCTGAATGTTTCATTATTCCATCGAGTGCGGGGATAAGTACGGAGTCCCTTTGTCCACTGCAATGTGCCCTCGAAGAAAGGCATTAACGAAAAAGATTTGTTTGTGTTGTCAGGATGTTAAAGTCCTGTATTATTGCGTCGTAAAAACAACGAAATGGCGATTCCAGGGGTTGTCTTTTAAAGTTGATGGGAACAGACGGGGGGTTTTTGTTTAGATACGGGACTAATGTTTCTTCTTGTCGTGAGTAGTCAATTGTTTCCGTTTGGAAGCTTAATAACAGTTTGCAGAAGAAAGTCTTACGGATATTTCAGATCTAGTTTTAATTTTTTTTTCTTTTTTTGGAATTAAAAGATTTTTTGATGAAGCCTAGATAGAGAATTTAAAAATGTTGCTTTGTTATACCAGAAATAAGTGTTTAAATAAATATAATTAGTGTTTTAATAGAAACAAGTGTCAGTGAATTATACATCCATATTAAATTGCATTTCAGAACATTTGTCACCTTACATTTTTTTAATGAGGCGCGTTTTTACTGTAGCAATTCTATAATACAAAACTATATATAATTAAGTATTAATAATCAAAAAATCTAATTTTTAAAATAAGATTTGATTTTTATAATGATAATAGAAAAATCGAATTTAACGCCAAAGTATAAGATATTTATGTCTAGTATATTTCAGGTTCAACACTAATTAAATGTTAATAAATGTAATACATATTTTGAAAACTGAGTTGATAAATTTTTTTATGATAACTATAGTATGACATAAATTTAAACTATATAAACGAATGATTTATGAAATTTTTTATACTTATACTAATTTTATACTCCTGATTATTTACTATGATTACTAATTTATTTCTAACTAATTATGAAGCCCAGTGACTGAGTGATCGTGTTTCGCTGTTCCACGTCACAGGTCCGTGGTTCAAACAGCGGGCTGGGCAAAGCCAGCTCAGCCTTCCATCCGTTCAGAGGGTTGAGAAATGAGTTCCAAGCTTGCTCGGGAACTAAACACTGGTTTTTCGCTTCAGATTAACCACCTGATTGGAACATTTACTCAGCGCCCAAGATAACGTAAACTGAAACGAGTACAGTAGGCCTTGGCCTTCTATGGGTTGTTGTGCCACTGAATTTAGTTTAATTAGGAATAATTTGATTAATTTTCATTATATATTTACACAGTATTTGTAGGGAAAATTAATTTTTGAATTTGAGTGCAATTTTAATAAGCACATATCAAACAATTTATAAAAAAAAAAATTTAAAGGAATAAAATAAAGCAAGTGATGAAAACATTATTTTATTAATATATATATATATAGATAGATAGATAGATTAGCTAATTAGAATTTTTTGTAGAAAGTAATTCTAAATCCGTTAAAACTCTGTAAGTGCATGTTTGATTTTAATTTCTGAAAGAAATAAAGTTTTTATTTCAATATAAACAATTTCTCTTCCTAATGATTAACATTTTAAGTAATTGAAATTTGGATTAATAAAGTAGTTTAGTTTCTCTGTGTATATTTCACAAAACATTTTCACGAATTAATTCAAGAACTCTGAAATTGAGAAAGTAAACATTCTCCAAATTGACTTAGCATCCTTCTATAAACATTTACACACACATTGCTAGGTTTCCTCTTAAAATATTATCTTGCAAAACATTTCCATCACTATTATGAAATGCCTCGTACCAGACTTTATGTTTCCATTTTCTCTTTATATTTTATCCTTTATATCACTAAGTATTTAGTTAAAATACATATTCCATAAAGTCTGTCTCTTAGGGATCTTGATAACATTTTACGATTGCTAAATTTATTTCAATGTGAATTCATGTATTTTTAAGTCATCGTTACATAAAATTTTAAATATTAGCGTTATTTCTTAGTTTGCAGTAACAATGCTGACATACATAAGCTATATATAATCAAAATTTACAAGAGAGAGATGAATTAACATGATTAATACTTAAAAGAATTGCAATTGCGAGATAACCAGACAACAGAATTTAAAAGGAGATATGAAAAAATTGAAATAACAGAGTAAAATATAAAAATATAAAAGAATGGATGCTACAGTATTATCAACATTGCATATATATATATTATATATATATATACTGCTGTTTGTATAAAATTCAACACCATGAAGGAATCACCAGAATTAAATGAAATCTAATGCACAAACAACTTGTATTAGTACAAATAAATGACGAAATTTTCTGAGCAAAAAACAAACAAACAATATTAAGTGTCCAAAATCAGTATTTAATGTAGCCATTACGCGCTGCAATAAGTGCTGCTATACGACGGGGCATGTAATCAAACAGATTTTGAATGTCTGCTTGTGGAAAAAAATTCCATATTGCTTGAAGGCGCAGCAAAAGATCGTCTTTAGAAACTGCAGGACGCAGAACACGAGCAATACGCCCAACAACCAAATCCCACACGTTTTTAATAGGCGACATACCCGGCGAATAAGCAGGCCAAGGAAGAAGTTGCATGTGTTCGGCTGAGCAGAAGTCTCAAATAATCTTTGCAAAATGTGGGCATGCATTATCCTGCTGAAAGACAACTCCAGGGCTGCCTTGAAGGAAGGGAACGACTTCTAGATATAGCACTTCATGGACGTACCTGTTGGTATTGAGTTTACTTTTAATTTGTAGAAAATTGGATCGTCCATGACATGAAATCACACCCTGAACCATAACTCCGATTGTTAGGCCACTATGTCGTTCGACTCTGGAATATATATTCTGGAATGTAGCGTTCACCGGCACAACGTCTAGCACGAATTCGGCCATCATGATCCCACAATTTGAAGCGTGATTCATCTGAAAAGACAACTTGGTGCCAATCCACTTTCCAGGCTTTGTGCTCATGAGCCCATTGCAGACGCAGCTGTCCATGGTTTGCCGTGAGGAGGATCCTGTATAAAAGCACCCTTGAACGCAATCCACGGTTCGACAGACGTCGACAAATTGGCGGAGCCTACATTAGAACACCTGCAGCAGTAGACCAACGTGCTGCCAACTTCCTGGAGGAAGCTGTACAGTCATTCACCGGCATGCAGAGAAGTGTCGATTGTCACGCGCTGACGTCCCCTTCCGTCGTCTAATGTCTGTTTTTCAAGTTGTTTGGTGCTCGTCGGTCCACTGCTTCCAAACTCGCATCACTGTGGAACTGTTTCATTGTACACGAGCTCCTATTGTGCGATTGGAAAATCTGTCTTCTCGAAGGCCGATAATCCTCCCCCATTCAAACTCCGTAAGTAAGTTGTTCATATTAAATCACTTTTCTTTCAATATATTGGAGTCGCATAATATTTCAATCAAAACGCTTCCGAATATATAATATTTTAAGACATTTAATATAATGAGTGCAAGACACATATATTACAATTTGAATGTATACATTTAAGGGCCTCTACAACGCGATATACAATAATTTATATATTAATTATACATATCATTTTTAAGCAGTAGATTAAAGGCAATGTTGTCATTGGGGTAAACAACACTTAAGGAACGTATTTTCTGTGGGATGCCTTTTAAAAGCTACCTGTTAGATGGACAAAAAGGATAGCTAATATACAATTGTTTGTAGGAGGACAGAATAATAGTCCCATTCCTAGTTTGATAATAACTTATGAATTTGATAGAAAAGTTCTCTGCTCAAGAGGCTTCAAATGGCTTTCTTCTTATTGCAGCTGCTAAGATTTCGAAGACAAACGTTGCATTCGGTTTTAACCAGTTTAAGAAGATAATTATGTGGAGAGGTTCTAGAAACTTATCCAACACTGAAACTTGAGAGTAAAAATACATATTTATCGAATATCTTAAATATAATCTAGAGTGGACATGTTCAGACAGTGAATTCTTTTACAATTAATAAGTAATATTCAGTTAAAAAGTGCGATTATTACCGGAATTGTAACATTTTACATTGTAAGAAAAACATTTTGGAAAAGATCCCCCTAAAAATATTTTTATATTAATGTTGCAAATAAACCAAACAGCATTACGATATCCACTCGATTAACACAGCCAGTATAAACTAAAGCAATTTAATGCATGAAAATACTTCTAATTCAACCATTACACGTACTGAACCTTTTATTTTGCATTTCATACATTTAATACACATGATTAAATTAATAAATTAAAATTTAATACAAATGATTAAATTAACAATTAAAATGCACATGAACTTTCTCTCGATGAATTGTTATCATATTTTAATTTAGATTAACATAAAAATGTTTTGTTGCTCTAGCGAAAGTTATGTGATAAAATAAGATATATGTTATATTATGAAATAATACATGAAAGCTTTTACATTCACAGCCATGAATATGCACTAGTAATATTTTATAATGAAACACAGCAATTCAGTCCTATGTTATATCGTCATTAATTGTGCACAAATATAACAGATATTGCGCATTCATGACTGCAGCTCAATTCATTTTATTTTTAAGAACATGTCATAAATTCGAAACATTTAACAAGAAAAGAATGTTTTGTAAATCATTGTGAAAAATATTTAAATTAAGCAAACTTTCTTTTACATTTATGTAGTGTTTTTCCTGACGTCATAAATACTTCACGAGATATGCTTTCCTTTTCTTATTTAATGTCCAACATTTGAAAAAGATATATCAAATGTTACAGAAAATCATATCTCATTTTGAGGTGAAATCACCGTTAAAAATAAATCACCCAATTTTCTCTAACAATATGATTAATTACTACATTGTTCTCAGGAGAAATATTAGCACGGGTATTAAAAGTCATAAATCCTACTAAATTACACGTTTTTGGCAAATTCTAACTTGAGGCTGTTTCCTAATCGGCGTAAATCACCAAGGCAGAAATAAGTGTAATTTTCACGCAAACATACGTACCTGAAAAATAGTTCTGAATAGCAAATGGACAATTTACTCTCAATAAACTCTTTGACTGTCTTTCATTTTGAGAACAACATTAATTTCAAAACACATGTAAAAAATTAAAGCCCTTTTTGTGGTAATCAGTGAAGTAAATTATAATTTACTTTTATTTAATGTAGAAAAAAGAAAATTATTTTTATTAAAAAGATACTCGATTCTAATAAATATTGAATAAGACTTACATTAATGTCATGCTAGAAATTAAATGAAGGTTATTGACAAATGACTTCGTAAAAAAATCACTGGTAACGGAGATAGCAAGAGATCTCTAGCCTGTATTTATAGTACCTCCGTCTTCCTATTTCCACACCTCAGGAGGGTGGTCGTAAGTCACTACGGAACCATGTGTAATGAGTTTGCAGACACGCAGGCCAAGGCTGGCCCTGACATTCCTAAATATGATCCCTCTGTTTCTTGCTTAAGTATGAAAAGACTTATCAATGTTAGATTTATGTCTGATTTTATAGAGACTTTTTGAGAGGAAATATTTGGAGCTTCTTAGAGAGTGGAAAGTTCCATTCCTTGAAACCGGATTAGATATATTGGTGTCTCTAGCTTCAGAATAAGAATTGGATACGACTACCTCCTGACACACCGGTAGAGATTCAGTTTAGTAGATTCTCCAGCTTGCCTCTGATGGTATGTTACAGATGATGTTCTATTTGGTCTCCTGGTTCAGAATCGCAGATATTGCAGAAGCTATTGCTGCCAAAAAATATTATAGATATTATTGTATCTCTGAATGGTGTTGGGCTGTCCGATATAAACTAATGGCAGTTCTGCCTGGATTGAGCATAGGATTTTTAAAAAAAAACCACGTTTGGCAGGTTTTAGTGTCTAAATAAGCATTTTTAACCAAACTGCGAAAATAACTTTAATTTAGGAAAACGTGCGTTAATAACTAGATATATTCTCGTAATTTCCTAAAAAAAGTATACGTCGAATGTATTTTTAACTCCTAATAATGGAAGTATAGCTTTAAAAGTAAGTTACGCACACGAATACTACCACCAATTTAAAAAAAAAGAAAAAAAGAAAGAAACTTTTTTGTTAGGGAAAATTAAAGAATTTCTTTAAAAAAAAAATTGCCCTTGTATGTGTGACAATGACAGTAATTTCTTTGCGAGTATGTGAAGTATGCTTTTCAGTTATTATTGTGCTATAGCCCAAAAACAACTTTTACAGAAAGGAATACGAAAAAACTGGAACACACAAAAGCTGCTTCAAAAAATGATTACTCTTCTTAATAATATGAACAGTTCATTTCTCCAGAAAAAAATATTTTTCGTAGTTATTCTTATTTAATATCTGCCTGTGTGTACGAATATTTTTGAAGTTCAATTATTGAGAAAAGTACAATATATTTTTATATTTGAAAATTTTTGTGTTTTCTATATACAGTCTCTCGCTCATTCAAACCTTCGATAATACGAACCTCTCTCTAACTGAAAGTATATGCTCAGCCCCTAGAAAAACTCTTAATATTTTCAACTAAAACAACATGTTTTGGTACACCCAATATTTCGAAGTAAAATCTGTGGCTGGCCAGACTACATCACGTGATAATTCGAAATTATCTTATATAGCTATCGAAAATTCGAACACTTACTATCATGTTGAGTCCTGTAGCAAATAGGTTGAAACTTATATATTTTGTGTTGTATTTTAATGAGTGTCTCCCCTGTCACGTAACCTTTTGGATGGCCATCTGTCTAATAACCCTTCTTTGTGTTTCCCGATTTCTCAATTAAAAATACACTTTTATTGCTTTCCTTCTTCAAGCAGATAATATACTGGCCGCACTTGTTGTCAGCCGTCCATTTCTTTTGTAAAACACGTGGCCTTCCTACACATGTGTTCGTAATGGATGGTCTACTAATGTGTAGATATGAGTAGGATTGTGTATTTTGCGTCTGAGGGACATGACGATTCATGATTCATCTGTGTGACTTATGGCATGTGGCACCAAATAGGATATGGGGCAGATTGGACTCTGACTTGAAGAACCAATGGTGTTGGGGACAGTGTCTAAGGGAACCGACAACAGATTAAACAGATTTTTAAGGATAACAGATTTGTTCTTAAAAATATTAATTATATTCAGTATGTATTTTTTCAATAATTTTTAACATATAAATGTGTTCTTTTAATACAGGACTTTTAACTTCTGAATAATATTTATACTATATAATATGTACTTTTTAAAAATACTTTAAAATAATTTTAAACGCAAGTACAATTGTTGTTTATTACATAGTTTCAAATTTAAATATGTTAGAAAAAATTTATTTCCGTGTATTTTACGTGTTTTTTCCTATCCTCTTAATAATTCGAAGTTCTTTTCGTTCGTCCTTCCAACTTCGAATTATCGATATATATATATATATATATATATATACATGTAATACTGTTTGTATTGGTGAAGATTTTTCATTTTAGATGTATTGCTGTGCTGTTATATTCTGCTCTTAAAAAATTTACTATTTTTATTTACATTTTCATGTTTTTGCTTAGGTATATAGATTAATGATTTTATATTGTACTTGGCACTTGAAACATTTTGTGAATTGATTATTTGTATTATATCTATAATTTTTTAGTATTTTTTTATAATTCAATTTTTACACTATTTTCTCCTTCTTCCTGCCCATGGTTAGATGGACTTAACACTGTGTTTAATCCCACAATCTTAATTTCTAAGAATATGTAACAGCTATTATGCTAAAGTGGCTATCTTATTTTTTACTTATACTCTCTTATTATTTTTCTAATAATTACTTTGTTTTATTACCTTAATAGCTATTTAGTATATGATTTTACATGTATAGACAAATACACTATCTGGTCAAAAGTATCCAGACACCTAGTGGTATGGACTTAGAGCGTCCTGAGGCACATATTAATATGATGTTGGTCCCCCTTTTGCATGGATAACAGCCTGCACACGTTTGGAAAGACTTTCCACCAATTTTTGATAGGTGACCATAGGAATTGCCTTCCAGGCGTCCATCACAGCTGAAGTGAGTGCTTGCAGTGAGGATGATCGATTTGGCTGATTACGTAATTTGCGCTCTAATTCGTCCCAAAGGTGTTCTATGAGATTTAGATCGGGGCTCTGAGAAGGCCAGTCCAGTTTTTGAACACCCATTTCGTCGAACCACGTCTGTGCAAGCCTAGATGTCTGAATGGAGCAGTTATCCTGTTGGAAGAGAAATGGGCCTTCCTCAAAATATTGCCATAGAGTTGGGAGTGCAGCATTGTCCAGAATGTCCACATACGTCTCAGGTTTCAGGTTTCCAATCACAGGAACTAATGGACCCAGGCCAAACCACGAGAAACACCCCCACACCATCATGCTTCCACCACCAAACTTAACAGTCGGCACAATGCAGTCACTAAAGAAACGTTCGCCGGGCATCCGCCAAACCCAGACGCGTCCATCCGACTGCCAGACTGCAAAGCGAGATTCACCACTCCAAAGAACAGTTTTTCACATGTCCACAGATGGTGAGCTCTACACCATTGCAATCGATGCTTCGCATTCTGTGGAGTGATGTTTGGCTTGTGAGAGGCTGCACGACCTGGAATCCCAAGTTTTTTAACTCTCGACGGACAGTCATGCTGCTAACACTTATTACTAAAGAACTTTGGAACTCCTGAGAAATTTCCACCAACGAGGACTTGCGATTTTGTTTCACTACCCTTTTCAGAATTCTGCAGCTGCGTTCACCAAGTTTTTTCGGCCTACCGGTTCGTATTTCTGCCATTTCACTGCCTCGACGTTTCCACTTCACAATTACATCACTCATAGTAGATTTAGGCTTCTGTAGAATGTCCGCAATCTCACGAACTGATTTCCCACAAGCATATCATCCCACTATACTGCTACGATCCAAATCACTAAGCTCCTTTGACTTACTCATTGCCTCACAAACGCATAAATACAATCTGACAAACCACTACCAACACTTTTATAGCTTTGAATTACGTATCAAATTGCGTCACTCGCTAGAACCACTTTTTTAAGGGGTGTCTGGATACTTTTGGCCAGATAGTGTATAATCATTAAGCATTATTTATATCAACATTAATTTCTTTAAACTTAAACGCTCTAATTAATGTATTGTGCTTATATCTGAGTAAGTTATGTAAATTTTCACGTAAAATATTTTCTCTCTTCTAAAAAGTACATTAACTAACTATTTCAAACTGAAAACAAAACAACTTTTAAAATTTTTTATTAGGAAGTTATTAGCTATTCAATAAAAAATATGTAGAATATTTCTTAAAATTTCCTTTAGTCTAATTACAGTTTTTTTGCATACTGTATGAATATTTTAATAATTATTCAAAATGCTCAACAAAACAATTCTGAAAGAATAATTCTCACATTTCTTTGCAAGACATTCTTAGATATAAGTATAATATAAAGCATTCTCATTCTCCTAATATAATTAATAGTTATAACAAATAGTTTACAAGAAGAATTTTCTAAAATATTTAAACTTTCGTAAATTCAAAGAAAAAACATTGTTTTATACCTAACATTTTTTCCTGCAAAGTATCATTCATACATTTCGGTAAATTATAAGGGAGTATTCTCTTAAAAATGTTCAATAGTTTCTTAACTTATGAAACTTTGTAAATTGAAATAAACACGTTTGTTATACATTTATGTTTTAAAAAAGTAAAATAAAAAATTAAATATCCATTGAAACAAAAACATATATATTATTATTTAATCACAAAATTCAAATATTTGAGTAAAATCAACCATTTTTTTAAAAATTATACAATATTTAGTTTTCTATCAATCTTAACTCTAAAAGTTATACTCAGAGCACATGCACATTGTTAATCCTTTGCCGCTCTGCAACGCATTATTTCACTCTGCAGAAATTTTATTCACAAGTATTCTTTCCTGTGCCAATGGAACAAAATGGTATTGTAATGAACTTTAACTATAAATATGTTTGCTACAAAAAATCCCATTTTAAATACTGTGGTTTCAGGAATGTTGTTGTGTTCTTCCCGCAGGGAAGGAATGAAAGTTGCCATTGCCTGTGAGACAGGTTGAACTTCTTAACGATAGATGGCGACACCACCTATCTCCACCTCCACAATTTTGGCATAGAACTGAAGGGGAGGGAAATATTCTCCAGTCCCCTGCACTCATGGTTTCTGCTGCGACCGCCCACAAGACTTTCGGACCCACTGATTTAACGAGCACGTACTCCGTGTATACTCGGTGGTATTTATTGGCATCGGGCATCGAACCCAGGCGCTCCGGTCTGGAGTCCTCCGATGCTCTAACCACTAGGCTACCCCCAGCTCTAATGTTGTTATTGTTGTTGCCGTGTCCTTCCCGCAGAAAGAAGGAATGAAAGTTGCCATTGCCTGTGAGACAGGTTGGACTTCTTAACGACCCAGGCCTGAAATACTGCGGTTTCAGGAATAACGTTTATTAGGGCATTCGAAATTTTTTGTTCAATCTACAAATCGCTAAGGCTGAGTTGTAGGAAATAATTACTGTGAGCCGGTGTAAAAAAGGATTGTCAGTTTTAATAGCTATGAATTCACATATTAAGAATTCCTCACATAACAAAATAAGGGAAATACGTTAAAATTTTGAAAACAACGAAAATAAACAAAAATGGAACAATAGCAAACGTCTAGAGTAAGATGTGTGTCCTATATTAAAAACAAAAGTTTGTTTCGGCCTATATGAATTTCTCATCGGTAAATTTTTGAGGTTTAAACTTTGTCCCAAGTTCCCCCTCCCTCCCCAATTTACCGAAAAAGAACGAAAGGCTTATTATAATAAAAATGCCTCAAACTTCTTTTGAAGTTAGGTAGTACAAAATATACCCACTGAAATAATGAAACCAAATTTTTAAATGTTTTCAAATATTTAATTAAAACTTAAAGCTCCGGAATAAATTTAAGTGTATTGCAAACAAGTTTGCCTCTAAAACTTATTTCTAATTTTACTCAAGAGTTACGAACAGTGTTTGCGGAACACAGTTTTTTTTTTTTAAGTGTGCAAGTTAATTCCCCCTGTTTCTTTCTAAATTGTTATTTAATATTTTACTCAGAATACATTTATGCACCCTTTTTGAGGTATTTTATAAATGAAAAACTATATGTAATAAATATAACTATATACTTGTATTACATTTTCAAATATTTAATGTGCTCGTTTTATTATGAACAAAAAAATAATTTTCACTAACACACGAAAAAGGTAGCATATGCTATGAATTAATAAACAAAACCCTGTACAATTCACAGATCTTTACTTCCCAACAAAGGCTTAAATGAAATTTCGAAAACTAATTCTATAGGTGAAATAATTCATTTTTCTGTGAAAATTGAATAGTTGAAAAAACAGTTTTCTTTTTTTGTACGATACACATTTAATCAAAATATTTGCGTACTTCAAATTTAATTCTTCGTCAAAAAATATCTATCTTAATGGTTTTTAATGAAATATTTTTCTCAAATTTTATTCAAATTCAATTTACGTGATTTGTTAAAATTTTTGGTATTTCTTTTATCTATAGACTTTATTTGCTTAGTTTATTTTCATATTCTTACGGATGCATAATTTAAGATTTCAAAATTAAAATAACTTTTCTTCAAATTATCATAGTAAAAAATACATGAAAATGACACAGAAAGAACATGTGTGTATTCTATGACGGCGATTTATTGCCAAAGGTTAACATCATATCGGAGAAATACTGCCAAAAGCTTTACAAGCTTTTATTATTTTGAACCTGTAAACAGCATTGTGTGGCGTCTGCATTGTTTATAATTCACCAAAGGTCTGTTTTATTTCATCAAAGGTCACCAAAACTTTTTTTTGTGTCGAATTTAGAAGTTTATATAAGAGGGCTGTATTTTAGCGTATTCCTTAATTATGAAATACGGACAAGTGACGAGGATGACACGTCCTCTAACCTCCGCATCCTGCAAATGGGAGGACTTACAGCCTCGACAGATTAAACATGCATCAACCCTCTACACGGCAGGTCTTCAGTGGTCTATTTTCCAAACTTCTTCACCAATCTGAGAACTTTGTCTGGGACTCAAATACGTGACTGGACAGAAACAACATTGGCGACGAGTTAGCGATTATGATCGTGTGTTAATCAACTCAGTAAGTAAGGATTCATTTTTCTGTTAATTCACTCTCTCTCCTAAACATAATTGGAAAATAAAACTGAATATATTTCCCTGAAAGTAATATTTACAAAAATGTAAAAAAAAAAAAAAAAAAAAAAAAAAACACATAAGATGATTTCATACTTTTTTTTTAAAAAAAAAAATTACCTTTCAAGTATTTATTACCCACCAATTCTTTTAATTTAATTATTAATTATCTCATCTAATGTTTTAAATCTTAGCAGCTGATTCTAGTAGGTTTCAATTGCCTCAAATATAAAAAAAAAATTTAATCGTAATAGATTCAGTAGGAGACGGTGGTGTAAATTTACAGAAGTTCGGATCAAACTAATTATTTTATTCCTTTAAGACACAAATCTTAGTTCTCAGGTTTACGCTTTAAGATTCTATCGGCTTTTTTTTCGGAAGAAAAACCTAAAAAAGATTCGCCTTTTGGGAACCGAGTAAGACCTGTTTTTTTTTTTTTTTTAAACTTAAAGCTAAAGTACGTTTCCTTTTACAAGTTGATACTTTCTTTTAAGCTGCAGTTACAAATCCTCAGAGAGTTTATAACGCATTTCTTTTTTTTTTGTTTGTTTACATGTTCGAATACTTTTTTTATTTTGCTAAAAAAAGATTTTTTCTTTACTTTTTTACTTGCATGCGTCGAAAAAAATAAAAGAATATTCAAGTCATATGTAATTATTAACATTCGGCTTCATTATTTTATTTATTCTTTTTTTGTCAATATCATTTTAATTAGTTATTAATATCTCTTAAATTAATCTGTTTGATTAAATTTACTTGTAGTTTCTATTTCTCTAAAAAAATCTATATTTTAATCAAGTGCGCTTTAAATTTCGGTGATGATTGTACATTAACGTCTTGCACGAAAGTCAACCGAAGACCAGTGGTGATGGACAACGTAGTTTTGACCGTGAGGATGACACCTGATGCTAACACACCACTCTCTAAATTTTCACACCACATACGATCTAAACTTTTAAGTCTTGATGTATTGAACAAGCATCAGCGTCCCTCATCGCGTGTTAATAAAAACTCGTGATCAGTGCATCACGAGTTCAAGTTCCAGTACCACTGAAAATCCGCCATGTAGAGGAGCTAATACATGGTAAGTCTGTGGAAGATAAAATATCTCATATTGGTGTGGTGTGGAAGTTCTGAGAAGGAGTGCCAGATTAGGTGTCGTCACTTAATCGAAGTTTCAATTGACGAGGTACGTCACTAATAGCCCTTGCGTTTCTTGCCAGTGTGACGCTTCCTCACTCTCACTAGTCTTAATAAAAAAAAGACCGGCGACCAGTCCGCTGCCATGGTCATTCGGCTACTGTCTTATTTCATTTTTAATTCATGTTTAGGTACCTAATTTATCAATCTGTATTTAATTTTTGGCTATAAGATCATTCAAACCTGTTGGACGTAATATTCTAACGCTATTCTCTTAAATGATTATATATGACTCTTAAAAATATTGTGGAAGAAAAATAATTTTCCTTTAAAAAATTAATCATTCAAATAGATTTGATTATATTGCATTTTATAGTACATTTTTAATCAAATATGAACTTATATCCCTCACAAAAAATTATTTAATAGTATCAATACTATTTTATAATATTCTTCAAATAAAAAAAGTATTACGTTAAATGCTATACAATACAATGTAAAATAGTAATTTCAAGAATGAAATTAATTTATTCTGAGATTAATTCCAAAACTATTAATACCACCTGAAAAATTAACATCATTATAATATACAATTTCACATGTATACATTTTATTTAGAGAAAATTTATTTAAACACAAACACTTTTAAAACTAGCAGTGAAATAGAAGATGCCATCCAAATATAGCATAAGAGTTTAAAGTTATTATTAAGTAAGTATTACCAGTTTTAAGATTATAACATCAGTTAAATTTTTTTAAAGCTGTCCCATGATGTATTTGGATTCATAATAGTATCATTAATTCTTAAATCAAGGATTGTTTGGGTTATACACAGATTTCTTAAGAAAACCAAGTTTGGGCTTTTGCTAAAGGTTAAATAAATAGTTTTTTTTGCCACAACTAATTTAGAAATAAAAAAATATCTGCATAAAACTGTTTTAGGAATATTATAACAAAATTACTTAAAAGGCAAACAAATGAAAGAATGACATATTTTCAAAACATTTTCCATTCACGTGTATATGAAATACTTTAATAATAACATTTTTTGCCTTTATATATCTGAGACTTCTTTCCACAGCTTTAAAGAGTATTTTTAAATTATATATTTAAGAAGTGGATTTATCCCTGTTCCAATACGTCAGAGTAGAGAGATTTTAACAATCAACAGTCGTAATTTTTTCAGTTGATCATAACTCCAAAAATAATGTGAATTTTTCAAAATTCCTAGTTCAATCGCTTTAGAGAAGTCTTAGCTATATATAAGCCCGAAAAAACACTACATTTAAATAGTTTTTTCTTGTTATAATATTCTTAAAAAATTGTGTATGAATGTTCTAACTCAAATGGCATTAAATATAAAAAAATTATTTCTTTTATACGCTTTTTACAAATCATAGTTCTGAACGTAGTCAGTCACCATGTCATAAAATCAAATATCTGATCATTATAATCCATAACTTTAATGAGTATGAAAATAATTTATCTTTTAAAAGCAGTCACATAATGATAATTGTCTTCAACACAGTATCATTAACCCTTCAATCAATAATAATTAGGATTATAAGTAGACATATGAAGTCCTCCGTCTTTTTAAGCCTTTTCGTACAGTAACCGAGATATAAAGGGCTCTAGTTTTTGTAAAAAAGAAAATATCTCTTATCCTGAAGGTCATTTCAAAATTGAATAATATAGCAACACATTAGATTGAAAAAATTGAAAATTTGTTCATAACCCTTTGGTGCAGAATGGGCCACGTTCATACTATTTTTTGTCAATTTTTACCTATTTTTTCCCCATTTTAGTACTAATAATCTCTTTTTCTCTCCTTAATTTTAGCACGGTTTTCTTAAAATGCACTAAACCAATCTAAAAATAACAAAAAACTCCCCATATCTCATTTATTTAAAAAAAAAGTTGTCGCAACCTCTTAAGCGATTCCAAGATTAAAAGGGCTTAACGACTGGCCTTGTCGTGAAACGCAGTGTCCTTGTCGTGAAACGCGGAATGGCTATCAAACGATAGATTGGTAAATCTCTAATAATTACTCTCGCTAATGACAACAATGGAATGCTGAATTCCTAAGAAAAAATAACTCATTTTCTCTGTCGATTTTGAATGGTTACGGGGAATTAAAAGCAGACAAAATAAAATTGAAAGAAGAGTTTAATCTGATTGGAAGACTACAGGAAAATAAAATAATTCCTGTAAAGGAATAACAAAAATGTATTATCGCTTCTGAAATTTCACTGTGTGGATTTAGAATATCGACTATGGGAGAATAAAAACTTATAAATATGGCTGTGAGTATTCAATTACGTCGCAAATAATCTCAAGAAATGCACGTTTAATCAAATAAAATAATTTGATCTCATTAATGATTTTACAAGAAATATTAAAAATAAAGAACAATTAATATTAATAAAGATATTAAGTTCTTAAAATTGCAACGAATTTTTTTAAAGCAGTTTTATTGCTGTATTTATTAATTTTATCTTTATCATTTACCCCGGTATTTTTACGTTTATCGTGTTTTAAGATCAATGTTATAAAGTTCACATATATTGAACAAAAGCGGTTGAGTCTTGTTTGAAAGAAGGAGAATGTTTGCACTCAAGACATTCGTAAAGTAAAAGTAAGATATGTCTATAATCTCTTATTTTTTAAAGTGGAAATTTTGTGAATTTTTGTTGAAACTAAATACAATGTAAGAGTAGATCGTTTTCCCCTGGAAAGGCACACTGTCTCAAAAATATTTCTTCGTCTTAAAAATATAAGAGAAAAGTTAGCTTTTCTTTAAAGCCGGGGTACATTTTTTTAGAGCTCGGTACTCCCTTTTCATCTGCTAGAACAAATCCTTAGAGAGATTACATCATTCCCTTTTCATACGCTACAGCTGCTTCATTTCACAGAAATCCTGTTTTGTTTTTGTTTCGGCAAACACTGTTTTTGTGAATTCGGTTTCGGTGATTATCACTTTTGTGTGTGTGTGTGTTTTTTAATGGTTGGGGACAAATGGATATTTATGGAGTTAGTAAATATTATGTGTAGATTTACAATTTTATTCTTTTTACTTTATTTTCCCTTGAAATAAGTGCGAAATGGCTCAACTTAATACAAACATTGTTTCGAAATTTTTAGTAAATAATTTTTTAACAGTCAACCACTTTTTTACTAGAATATTATTACAGATTTTCTTAACATTTTTTCAGCATGGTACACAGGGAGATTCCCAACCAAGCTATCAGAAGGTGTAAAGGGCACAAAGAAAATTTGGAATTGCATAGGATTCCACCCAAGCTAGAGGCAAATGAGTTTGTTGATGTCGCACAATAAACAAACATGGGTCTTATTGGCAATGGGCCGCTTCATTTTGAACTTCGGTCGAGTGACGAGAATGACACCTGAGCTTGAAACTCCACTTCAAGCTACCACACCATGCCAACGGGAAGACATTGAACCGGCATAAAAAACGTGCATTAGCCTCTTGATGCGGTAGGTATTCAGTGGCAAAGGTTCGAACACGTGACCCTAACCAAAAGGCTACTGCGGCCACACAAGCTAGAGTCAAAAGGAAAAAAAGAAGCGAAAGGCAGAAACAGCACACTCTGTGGGCCGAAACCAAGCAGCAAAACCACCACAGAGTTAAAAATCTTCAAGCGTCAATATCTGCGTACGCTGTATGGGATATTTATTAATTTAGTCTGCTGACAATATCAACCCAACTAAGTGGATGAGGAATAACTAACCTAATTGTTGGCATATTGTAAGATGTAGAAGGTTATTTTCATTGTCCAGCGTCCTTACCGATCCTTCTTGATTCGAGTGAGTGAGTGAATATTAATGTCCAACTGTTCAGCTACACGAGGGCTTTTGTGGACGGTCCGCGTAATTTTGAACCATGGTCAAGTGACGTGGACGACACCTGAGCTGGCACCCTCCTTTCCTAACTACCACACCACACAAACGGGAGGACGTTTGAGCTCTCGACAGATTTTACGTGCATCGCTCCCCTACACGGAGGGTCTTCAGTGGTACTGGGCTCGAACTCATGACACGCTAGCCATGATCCGATACCTTGTCCACTTGGCTACCACGGCCACCCTTCTTGATTGAAAGCAACTTTCACGGAGCAACCATTCTCACGTAACTTGTGTTATACGCAAACGTGCAAAGATTCTATGAGGAATACACGTTCCCGGTATACCAACGCATACCGGCACTTCACTCCATACGCAAAGAGTCTGTGGTCCAATGCAGTAATTGATTGCACATCCTAGTATCTCAGTGACCAACTCTCGAAGGCTGGTTTCAAAAGGAATCACTGAGCAGTCCAAAGGGTGCTCCCTACAATGCTCTATGCAGCGTGAATAGTGCATTTTTGATATGGCAGTGCAATTTGATTCAGCATTGTCTCCGCATCCCATACGCCTTCTGAAAGTTTGAATTATTCATTATATTCTTACTGGAATGAAACTTACATGCATAACGATGAGTTCAGTAGTTATTCCAGGTTAAAAATAACTTTTTGTTTTTAATTCAGCGTTTGATATTTTTTTTATTATTTTGAAAGATGTATAAAAATTAAATTTATTACTAAGTTGTTTATCAACGCAATTCGTCACACATCAATTTCTTTATTTATTCATAATATACACTGAAGTGAGAGAAAGCGAAAGCTGTATTAACGTCGCATTATAAAGCGACACGAAGGCTATTGGCGACGGATCTCGTAAATTTAAACCTCGGTTAAATAAAAAGAACTATATACCTGAGTTAAAACCCCTCTCCTGACTATCACACCATACCAGCGGGAAGGAATTGAGCTTCAAAAGTTTTAATGACAATCGGCACCCTCTACACAGTGGCACCAGGACTTAAACCCAATTCACTTCAGTCACGAGTTCGTGATCATAGTTTCTAGGATACCAGGGCTACGCTGAAGAGCCATTCATTGTGTACACTCGTTTAATATGGCAAACATTCGACGTTTCACTAAAACGAGGTGATGAGTTGTAATCACGCGGATTTGGAGCCATGCAATCATAAACTGGTCTTGTGCAATTCATGCCAAGTGAGGGGGGGGGCGTCATTTCCGGGTTGCAGCATGGCGAAAAGGAATTTAGTTTTCTAGTTGGAGCAACAAGTATTCTATTAGACTAGCTGTATGGCCCAGCGTTGCACGGGCTTTCTACTTTTATAAATTTTCACTTCCCTTCACAAAATAAGCATGACCAATATTCTTTTTCGAAATTACTTTGACTTCTATGTTTATTTCCCCTCCGCTAAGCCCGTCGTTGCACGGGCTTTTACGGAGTGTATAACTTAATCCCCATGAGAACATCCTCTTTCCCAACATGATGCCAGATCTTCTGTGTGGGTGTATACACGTATGATGTGAGTGCACGACCCGGCATCGCTCGGGCTTTCTCGTTTAACATGTTCCGTTCCCTTCAAAATATCAGCACTTCCAATATTCATTTTCGAAATTGATCAGAAATGATGTCTATATAGCACACAGACGTCAGTGATTGTTTTATGAGGATTGTGGGTCATAATATGTCTCTGAAAGCATCGTCCACACCATAATATGGCAGACACCGACTTGTTCGAAAAAAACTGCCAATTCGTGTGGTAGGGTTTCCTTTGAAAACGGTGTATTTGCACTCACTTTGACATGTAATTGTACAGGAAACGTGTTTCATTGGATTAAACGACTTCCTTCAACTCTTTTAAGTCCAAGGCCAATATTTCATAACATATTAAAGGCACTGTTGGTGCTAAAGAGTCGTCAGCTCAGAGACGCTATTTGGGCATCTATGTACTTCTTAATTCCATTATCAGCTTTTTGTGTGCGATGTCACTGTATGTTGAGATACCTCTACTGGATCACCGCTGTTTTATCTTGTGGAAATATCGGCTAGTGTAACTATTTGGTAGTTGCTCACATAGCGTAACATTATCGTCTGGAATCAATGCTACGTGGTATAAAAGCCCCTGGTCGGTGATTTTTCGTTTTATTATCCATACGTCGCTTTCAATATGTGTTCACAAGGGTCACACGTGAATACCCCGATAAAGGCTCCATTATTAAAATCTATGTTCTCAGGCTCCAAGCTACAGAATCAGACCTTTATTGAAATCTGACAAATCTGTCACTTCACCTGTTAAGCCTCTCAACCGTGTGACGGGTCTATAAGCGGTTCTACTAATCCTTTCATATCTCTTTAAGGAAAATATTTATTTCAACCAACTTTCATCGAGTAAGGAAACGTAATTATGTAAAAGAGGTATATTATATAAATTCTGTTTTCGCGTGTTTGGAGTTGACACGTTGGTTTTGGCAAGTAGGAGTTAACTTAAAGTCTGCGAATTAGTTGTTAGTTGAAGATTGAAAAGGAGTGAAATTAGTTAAAGATTACAGAGCGTGGACCCAACGACTTGGATTAAGCCGAAGAGATTACCTGCAATTTTCCAGTGTAGGATCCGATGCATAAAAAGTTCAGGTACTGTGAGTTTGATTAAGTAGAAGCTAGTTTATTAGAGTGCGACATATTTGAGTTGACATTGTTATATTTGAGCGTATTTAAGCTGACTTAGATTCAGTTGAGGATATGTAGTAGGAGGATATGTAGTGTTATAGAATCTCACCTCTGTGCTCTACTATATATCATCAACCTTAATTAGAATTGTATTGTGTCTGATTGATTATTAGAATTAATAAATTGATTAGACTGAAAGCATGACTGTGGATTATTCTGTTTCTCCCACACATCTAGCCGGGTTTACAGGTAGACAAGAAGATTTAGATGTAAGCAGGAACTAACCGCTATTACAACATTATTCCCCACGTCGGGCGCCAGTGTGATAGTGGTTGGGCTCCTACTTGCCAACTCCGACATGCCAACTCCAATCTGTCAACCCCCTCAAACTCGCGAGAACAGAATTTATATAATATACCTCATTTACATAATCACGTTTAGTTACTCGATGAAAGTTGGTTGAAATAAATATTTTCCTTAAAGAGATATGAAAGGATTAGTATAACCGAGTATTGATCCGTCACAACCGGGCCGTGGGTAGCCTAGTGGTTAGAGCATCAGACTCCAGACCGGAAGGCCTGGGTTCGATGCCCGATGCCACCAAATACCCTCCGAGTACAAACGGAGTACGTGCTCGTTAAATCAGTTGGTCTGAATGGTGTCGCCATCTATCGTGTTGTACCGAGCAAAATCGTACTGTCACCTTCACGGGGGTTTAAAGCTTAGTCTTAGATCTAGTTCGTTACCATGATAAATTTCATGGGCCTCGATCTGACTACATCAGACACATGGTATAAGTAACAGCAACAACAACCTCTCAACACATAACAAGAACGACGATTTCTCCGGATTTGTGACCCGTCTCAATCCCGTACCCCAAGTATTTCATAGAAATATTGCGTTTGTAATAGATTGTGCGCGTGGGCTCTTTATATACTCTAGAATTAGACGCGCATGCTCCATGGCTTTATTTCTGGAATTATTCATTGTTCTAGATAAAATTAGTCTTAATGGTGGGCTGTTCAATGTAGATAGATACTAATGCTAGCTTTTTAAACCATCAAGAGTAGATTATTACTCAATTGCTTTAATCTAATGTGATATGTGACCGGCAAGTAATTATTGTTGAGAGTATATGTTAAAGATTTCATTTAAAAATGCTTTCATTTGATAGCATTTACTTCCATAAGCTTCAAAATATTCCAAAGTTTTCGATTATTATATTCTAGAAAAATGTTTTCCAAATTTTAAGCAAAATAACTCGGAGAGGGAGAAATCTTTTTTATTACGAAATAATATTTTTCAATTTCTAGTCCACATAGTATGAATCCAGTTGGTAAGTTGAGAAACCATCTTTTAAGAATTTCTTTAGAATAAAGTTTTTTTTCTTCTGAAAACCAACAGGCGATTGAACAAGAGACGAAGCATTCGGAAATCTTTTGGTATCTTAAGCATAGATCATAGTTTAGTAATTCTTTTCAATACTTATTTTTTCCTCCCACGTTACATAGAAAACACGTATAATATTTTCCCTTCAATAGAAGGAATGAGAAACCGGAATATACAAAATTCTTTAGGATACCAACGTATTTTCTTTAAACTTCCTATTTTCTATTTATTTAGTTTTTTATTAGAATCTGTGCAGTACAGAGAAAGTAAAATATAAATATATTAAAGAAAGAATCTCACATTTTTTTTTTAATGTGCTGAGTAATAAACAATTTAGAATGGGAAAAAAATATTTCCAACCACAACTCTTTATAGATAAATTGTTTCGGAAAAAAATGTTTTCGCAGTCCCTTTAGAAACAAATGCAAATTTTGAAATTAACAATAAATTAAAGAGTCAGTAATTTAACTGAGCATAAGATAGAAAACACACGTTTAGTAAAAATATTCTTGTGTGTGTGTACAGCTTAATTTCATTAAACTATACATTTGAAAAATAATTAGCTTCTTTTTTTCATTTAGAACATTTATAAACTCCGTGCACCACAAAGTATCACACGGGGGTTTACAGATGTAAGCGTGAAGCACACATCACAAAGGAAAGAAGGAATTTTTTTTTTCAAGTCATGAAGGATTACAACACAAACATCCATGCCTTATCCAGGATTCAAACCCAGGCCCTACGGCACCGCAATCAACGTCCCTAACCACTGTACCGGATGGGTGGCAAAATTTAGTATTATGCGATTATTTATTGCCAAAATATTCTTTATCATAAAATACGGATCTGAGCAAACCACTCCGTATAAGAATGTTTATGCTGTTTTATTTGTGTACCCTAAATTCCTTTTTAAAATATTCATTCAATTTATAATGGTATTGCACTCTTGAGATTTAAAAAGTTGTGTCAACAGAAATTTTCTTGTGGCTTCAACCAAGAACCAGACATAGAGAAACAATATAAATCATTTCATTTTTCCGTATATACTAGAGAAGTGTTTCGTAATCTTTTCTTTTGACATGTCCTTTCTAAGCTTTCCTAAAATTCTAACATAACATGCACATATCTATATTAATATTCAAAAATTGAAATATTTACAGCAATAAATCTACATAACAATTTGTTCAGCACACAGGATATAGGGTTAAGGAAGAAATCACAAAAAAAAAACGTGAAGGAGAAACAGTGCGTAAATTTTCAAAATATTTAATGGGCTGTTCGTTTACTTAGATGAGTTCATTTTTAAATTATCCTCCGGCTTGACTCTCAAATTGCCTTTCAGAGGGGGCATTAGTAGCCCAGTGGTCAAGGTATCGGATCGTGGCTGGCGTGTCGTAAGTTCGAGCCCAGCACCACTAAAGACCTGCCGTGTAGGAGAGCGATGCACGTTAAATCTGTAAAGTGCTTAAATGTCCTACCGTTGCTGTGGATTGGTAGTTAGGATACGGGGTGCCAGCTCAGGTGTCGTCCTCGTCACTTCCCCATGGTTCAAAATTACGAGGTCCGTCGCCAAACGCCCTCGGGTAGCTGAACATTGCGACGTTAATATTCACTCCCTCGCCGCTCAGAGGGGCGTGAGACCCAAATTGAGAACTTCGTTCTAGAGTAACCAATGATTGTTAACATTTACAGGATAGGTGGTAGATATTAAAATTGAAAGGAATAGTCTTGAATAAAAATATAGCCCTTCCTAATTTCTGATCACCATACGTCCTGACAAAATTAATCAGCACATTAAAGGAACAAATTGTGTTGTTTTCAGACGAGAGGATATTTTGTTCATCTTTTCTTTCTGAACCACAAAGATCCTCACTTAGTAGTATTACTGACTTAGTAGTATTTTTTTTTATTACTGACATTATCTGATGATATACAATACTTTAATTATTGATTTTAAAAAGGGGGAAAGCAACGTAAAAAAATTTCGACTTAAAAAGAATAGTTTTCCGCCTTATCCTAAAGGGTTAAGAATTTAAAATAATGAACTTAATTATAACATTCCTCTTCATTAAAGTGAATATTTATTCTGGTAACAGAAGTTCTAAGTTTTTTTCCGTTCTGGAAAGTATGAAATGGTACAGGTGTATTTTAAATTTAATGAAAGAAAAAAACCACTTTTAAATAAAAAATTAGAGTAGACTTTCCCCTTCAAGTGATGAAATTTTAAAAGAAGTTCTCTGTTGTTATTCAACTGCAGGAAAATTTAAATTACGTATGCATACATACGTGAAACGTAGATTTAAGGCAACTACTTCTTTCCATCATAAATATTTTATGTACATAAAATATTGCACAATGTAGCTGTTTGGTAATAATTTCTCTCTTTCTTGTAAAAAAAGCATAACACTTTCTTCAACTTGAACAGTAACTTTTTTTTAAAGGAAATATGTTTGTGCAACGTTTTTAAAAGAATTAATAATACATATTTATCATGAAAATTATGCTTGTAATTTTAAATTCATAGCAATGTCAGGTGGTCATTTTTTATTAAACTCTGTTATTCCTTTTAAAAGTAAGAATTGTTCTCTGTTCTATCGATTCTACTTCCCACAACTTCAGGCGACCGCGGTAGCCTAATGGTCATGGTCAAGGACTTGTGACGCAAAGTCTGACGTGGTGCAAAGTCCTCCTGTGGCGTGAGTCTGTAGTTTGAACAGATGAAAACGGGTCACTGTCGTCCTCGTCACTTAATGGAAGATCAAATTTACGAAGTCAATCGCCAATAAATCTCCTGTTCCGACTACCCTAAAATTGTGAATTTTGCTAAAAATTGACGAAATTTTTTTATGAAATTATTTTAGAGGCCATTTCATTAATTTTATAAAAATACCAAGTTTTTTATCTTCTATTCACTACAACAAAATAGCAAGTGTTTTATTAAAAGCAGATGCCTTTGCTTTAAGCAAGATGCCATACTTTAAAACGCGTTTTACTCGAAATGTGTTCTTTTTAAATGCTAAAACGGGGATACTATTGCTAAAACAGTTTTGAAAATCATAAACTGTTAAGTTTGTTGTGTATATTTTGTATAATAGTAGAAGTGTTTTAAATTTCAGATGTATCAAGCACTGTTTTATTACAAAATTTACAGCCCCTTATGCTAATATAACCACTGTTGTTTTAAGCAATTTTATATAATAACTAAGATAAAGGGCTCTAAATTTTATAAAATTAAAATATATTTAATCCTAAAATTCATTTCAAAAATAAATAACCTAGTAACACATCAGAATTGAAAAACTGAAAACTTGTTCATAAACTTTTGGTATAGAATGGGCCCCGTTTAAGTTTTTTTTTGTAAATTTTTACCCATTTTTCCCTATTTTAGTAATAATAATTTCTTTTTATCTTTTTTAATTTTAGCATATTTTTCTTAAAATGTGCTAAGCAAATCTAAACACTCCAAAAAAATTCCCCATCTATTTTTTTTAAAAAAAAGTCTTCACAAGTAGTCGAATACCTTAAAGTGAGACATAAATAAGCCCTCACTGAGAGAGCATTATTTAACAAACTATTTTTTTAAATTGTCATAATGAATAATTATGTGAATGGCAAATTTAGCTGAACACATAATTATAAAATTGTAAAAAAAATGTTTAAGAAACATTTGGATAGTTAAATTTAAGTAACACACACAGATAAGTATTTTATAAGCATTCCTCTCTCCCTCTATTAGGTTTAATAATTTTTATTTTATTTGCTATTTATTTATGAGAAAGTACTGATTGTGATTATTTAATAAGCTAACTTCAGAAACTTGAACTTCGCTATCTCGATACATCACTTTTAATAATAAAAAAGAACGGAGCAACTTTTAAGTAAGCGTTTGTCCGAAATCATGTCTAGACAGTAAATTGAGTGGAAAAGTTCTTCGAATTTGTTCTTATTTGTCGAGTTCCCTGAAGCGATTTCGAATATAAGTGGAAAAAATTGTTTTGAAATCAGCAATATTTTACGATTTTATTTGTAACAGTCTTGCTTTTCCAAAACTTTAATAATTGCTTCTGGTGTGTTTTCCAATAATAATGATCTTCCATTTTTTATGTACTGCTCTCCCGACATAAAAAATTGTCGTACGAAAATCCATTCCTGCACAGTGAAAAGGCAACGCCATAGAAGCGTCCGTAGAATGTGATGACAATCAGCAAAAAGCAAGAGAGAGTGATAGTTATATTAACGTCGATTTATGAAACTGGACGGGATACGTATTGGAGACGGATCAAGTAATTCCGAACCTGACTTCCGCACCATGACATTGGGGGACGTTTAAGCCTCGACAGATCTAGGGTGTAGCGCACCCCTTCACAAGGCAGGTCTTCAGCGGCATTTCGCTCAAACGCCAGTCATGAGTCCGTGCCCACTAAGCTACTTCAAACGTAAGAGATGCCGTCCCACCAATATGGGATGCGTATTGGTATCGGCTTATAATCGAGTGGGCTCGGGTTCGAATCCCGATTGAGGCATGGATATATCTTACAGAAAAGAAGTCGGACTTTCGCCTGAAATGGATTCCCGTCTCGAATGGAAAGCAGCGAACCCCTTCTGTTCTATGCTGAGATCATCATTTGTAATAAAAGTCTATATTCTTTTGTATTTATATTATATGTTTCTGTTCATCTATCTTTTGGATGTATCCCAGTATCAAACTCACGACAACAACAACAACCGTAAGAGTTAATCAGTAAGTTTTGAGTAAGTAATGTGTGAGACAGGGAGAATTATATATTAAAGGGGTATTCTAGTCTAGAGGCATGAACTTCATGTATTTTATCAGGTGCAATAAAAAAAAGCAAAACAAAATGTTTTACTAGCCATTATTTTATCAAATTTTTATTAATAAATACAATTAATAATTAAAATTATTAATAATCATAATCAATAAAAATCAAGGGGAAAAAAACTAAGAATTTAAAAAGTTAAAGGCTGATGAAGTGAGGGTTCTAAAAAATTGCGCTCCCTGCTTGTTATAATTGTAACCCTCCAAGTAATCTGGGGGGGGGGGGAATCAATTCTCTATCCAAATAAAAAAAATCTGCTATCGTCTAAACTTTGAAGAAGTAAAATAAAATTTTTTTTTTTTAAATAAATAGCGGCTGTTTGAAACGAGAAGACATTTTTCACAGTTTTTTTTTTAACTTTCAGAATTTTTTTAAATTTTAAGAATTTACCCAAATTTTAGTATAATTTTAGTTAGTGCGATAGAGTAAAGCTGTATCAAATTTCAAGTAAATTGCTTCATTAGAACTTGAGATGCCATGATAAGAGTCTCGAAAAAAGCAGTTTCCAGAAAAGCGCGTTTAATATTTCGGATCTAGTTACGCGCGCAAACTAAGCCTTTTTCAACTTGCGATTTCTGCTCCATACATTGGGCCTTCCTCTACTTGAAAAAACGCATTTTCTGAAGTACTTTCTTCCAAACGAGCATTTCTGGCCTCCTTTGAAGCGTCAGAAGCTCGTATTTCTGGGCACTCAATCAGAATATTGCCACGCTTAAAGGCAAGTTCATAAGCTTCTGGACCAATTTTTATTCCTATAAGGATCAACGTTTTTAAAATAGGAATGGAGCCTTCATTGAAAACGCAAGTTGTTATAAAAGTTATAATTTCAATTGTGCATGTCCTAGCATTTATATGTTTAGGTGTAAAAGTCCATATCAATGAATTCAGACCTTGGGATATTATATCTTAAAATACATGTAAGGAGTACGAATGATTTTACGAGAGAACACGATCTCAGGTATATGAAGGATCCCTGTGGTCTATTGTTCGATTCGTTCCAACCGAGCCTGTTTATAGGCCGCGTAACTAAAAAATACCTATATACCCAAAAATAATTATAATTTTGAAAAATCCTCTTAAGTACATATTTTTAAATGTTTAAACTTTAAAAATATGAAAAAAAGAAACTGACTGTGTCGGCTCAGACGCACGACTGGAGTTTACTCCTTTAGTACGATTGTCTTTGATTATACAGTAGGCAAATAGATTAAATAAACGCATCTCATCTTAAACTATTAAAATTCGAAGGTAAACAAACGTATCTATCTATCTATGTGCGTCTATCTTCTCACGAACCGCACCACGCAGAAAGTCCCGGAAGGTACCAAAAGATCGGGAATTTTCCGGGGAAGCCGTATTGCCCATTTATATTCCGATATTGTAATTAGTTGAAAAGATATTAATTAAAAACCTTAAAACACCTAATTGTTTTAACTCCTACGGGTTGTTTACTTGGCGGAACTTCCGTTCCGTTTCGGCTGAGCGGTGATCCGACGTTTTCGACCATCTTAAAATTGTCATCCAATTTTCGGTGTTGAAATCAGACAAAAAATAATTACAGAATCGGAAAGATAATTTATTTCGCCACGATACGGTATAATTGTTTTTGTAAAATAACGATATTTTCTATTTTTTTCGAATTTTTTAAAATAGTGTTAAAATTCATGCGTTTTTATGAAAATTATTTCTAAATCGTTGCGTATGAATTTATTTTCGTGTTATTAAATCGATATTCTACACTAATTAACTTCAAGCCTTTCTCTTTTAGATCCATTCATTTAAAAAATAAAATTCCCAAAACTTTTTTTTAAAGAATTTTTAAAAAGTAGTCCCAAGTTTTACTTCACATTGAATAACTTCGTCATTTATGAAGGTAATCTCACAAAACCTTTTTTCCGTGTGTAAAGCAATATTATACGTATTATATACGAAGATTGAAAAAATTGCTTCAAAATTAAGGATTTTAAAAAAACATTTTGTGATTTTCGTAAACTGCTGTTTTTCTGAGAAATAACTTAAACAGTAGTAATTTGTACATTTTTTATTTCAAAGTACGTTATTTTTGCAAATAGTTTGTGATGTTTGAGAGCATTAACGTAAAAATTGTGCCCTTAAAATGAAGGTAATAATTTTTAAAATAATTTAAAATACGCGATTTTACATTTAGCCAAACATTGGCGTCGAAAATTAGCTTTGCGCCAAAGACTTTTGAAATGTTTCGCCGTCAACCACATCTAACTCAAGGGTTACACTAAAAAAAATCTGCCTTAAACAGGGGGAAATCAGTAACTTTGGCGAGTAAAAAAAAAAATGCGAGTGGAAAAGTTATTTTTTTGTCAATTTTTCTTTATATTATTTTCAAAATTAAATAACTATTTATGTCAGATTAAGATGATAAAATGCATTCAATGCATTTCTGAGATTCATTTAAAATATTTATCAGTATCGAAATTTTTGTTTTCTTTCATAAAACTTATAGTTTTCTTTAAAATAGTGCCTAATGTATATTTCTTTTTTGACATATAATTTCATAAATAAAATCGAAGAATTTGCCCATTTCGAAACATTTTTTTGCATAAATTCCTTAGGAAAAAAAGCTATGTTCATATTATATATTCTTTATTATTAGTTGCTTTTTATTAAAATATCAAAAATCAATAAATTTTTTGCAATACATTTAAATGTAATCTTCAATCGAAATCTTTCAATCGTTATGCGAATATCCTGTGGATTCCCTCCAATTAAAAATTAATTTCAATTTGAACCTCCCATTCATTATTGTTGCCTATTTTCATTTTTCGTTACGGGACTGGGTAGCTCAATTGGATAGCGCGTCGCTTCCGCTACACCATAGAGCGGATCGTGTCGCTGCGAGTTCGAATCCACGGATCTCTTTTTTTTCATTTCTGCTAATTTTTCCCACGTAAATTAATTTTACTGCTTTTTCCTTATTTTAACATAATCCTCTGTTACTTTAATGTACTTTTAATTAATTTAAAAAAAATTTTTTTTTGCCTTTAAAAAGGGTTTTTTTTCTGATTTTTAATCATTCAAAGTAATTTCTATCTTTTTCAACAATTCCTAACAAGGAGCTTTCATTTCTGTTTGGAAGACGTGAAAGGTTGCGGTTGTTTTGAGTCTTTCGCTGACGTAGTAAAAAGGGGAATTTTCGTCATTTATGAAAGTAATCTCACAAAACCTTTTTTCCGTGTGTAAAGCAATATTATATGTAACATATACAAAGATTGAAAAAATTGCGGTTTTTTTCTGATTTTTAATTTTTTTTTGGAAATAGTCAGTTAAATAGACATAAATTCCTTAGGGGAAAAAAAAGCTATGTTCAGATTATATATTCTTTATTATTAACTGCTTTTTTTTTTAAATATCAAAAATCAATACATTTTTTGCAATACATTTAAATGTAATCGTGAATCGAAATTTTTCAATCGTTATGTGAATATCCTGTGGATCCCCTCAATTAAAAGTTAATTTCAATTTGAACCTCTCCCAAGATTTTTTTTTTTTTGATTTTTTTGCGCATGAGCGGTAGAAGAAGGTCAATCTTAAAGTTTCAGTTTTGAAATGAGGCATATATTTGTTCTCAGTGACGTAAGAAAGAGGGATTTCCCCCTTTTCATTCATCTAAGACAGGGGTGGCCAATCCGCGGCACGCGTGCCACATTGTGGCACGCGGGGGTCGTAACTGTGGCACGCGAAGGCTTTTTGAAAAATTACAAAAGTATTAAGAAAATATTACTGAATTAATTGAATTACAATAAAAAAATTATTATGAAGAGAATATGTAAGAAACAGAAATTTTCAGCTTGAGATTTTAAGGTCGCTAAGCAAGATTTTTCTTTTCTTCAGAAAAACGCCAAAAATGAGATCATGCTCCAAAACTTACAATTCTTCTGCTTTGTAACATTCCGAGAAAAGTGTTGAGTAACGTGAGACTAAAAACAAATAAATTCTCTCGGACGGTCGAAACTGCCCAAAAAGCCACCCTCTCTTGAGGACGGTTAATTTTTAACATCTCAGATTTCCATTCAAATTTCTGCTTCCCCGTGCAGGGCTGAAGTTTATAGCTATTGGCTGTCGAAGGTTTTTCCGGAGATGTTGGCTATTTACGATTTCTGTAACGTCAAGAAGTAATTCTGCAATATATTAGGAGCGCAGTTGTTGATACGGTAGAAGTAATTCTATCTGCACAAAGTAGCCGCTTTGTAAAGCAGAGGGAGTGTGAACTTGCATCCATGACTAATCAGAATGCTGGATTCGGAGCCTAGAAAATGTGTAGCGTAACATTGGCAAATTGTTTCTAGCTGTCAGACTCAGTTGATTTTAAACTCTGTTTAGCAAGACGTTTAGCTTTTCTCCTTTTCTAAAATTGTTTTTAGATTTTAGTGTTGAGCGTAGTTGTTTTGAATTTTTTAAATTTTCAATATGTTTATGAGTAAACCTTTGACATAGAAAAGAAATTATGAAGAGGATATTGAAGCACGTGATTTTAAAATTGTCTGGGAAGAAAAATACTTGTTTACACATCAAAATGCTTCCAAGCCTGTTTGTTTGATATGTGGAATTTGTATAGCAGATCCAAAAATATTTAATTTGGACCGTCATTTCAAACAATTGCATTGTGATTCCAACAGCAAATATCCTGTTGGATCAAATTTGCGAACGGAATTTTATCAAGGGGGGAAAAAAGAAACTTTTAGCCGGCCAAACAATCTTTGTTCCAGAAGAGAAATGACGAAATGGAAACCATGGCGAAGGCTTCTTATGAACTTTCTTTGTTGTTAGCCCGCAAGAAAAAACCATATTCTGACGGGGAGGAGATAATAAAAAGCAGTCTTTTAATTTTCGCCCAAAATGTCGGAGATCTTAATGTCAAAAATATGATTGATAAAATAGTTTTACCCAGAAATATCGTCATGCGTTGTATAGATGACATGGGCCAGGATGTTGGAACGCAAATTGTCTCTGGGTTTCAAAATTGCAAATATTTTTCATCAACTTTGGATGAAAGATGCGATATCTCTGACAATGTGCAGTTAAGCATCTTTATGCGTTACACGAACGAAAATTTTGATACTGTGGAAGAACTTCTTGATTTGCGCCAAGTAGTTTTAACTACAGGTGAAGACATTTTTAAGGAACTTAAAAATGTAATTGAAATTAACAAAGTAGAATGGACAAAACTAGACAGTGTTTGCGAAGATGGAGCGCCTTGCATGGTTGGCAGAATAAAAGGTTTTGTTGCATTGCTTGAAAATTATTTGGGAAGAAAAGTTTTCAAGTATCATTGTATTATTCATCAAGAAGCTCTTTGTGCCAAGGACTTAAACTTGTCTTTCGTTGTTGACCCTGTGGTGCGCTGTATCAACAAAATACGAGCTCGTGCTCTGAATCGAAGAAGATTTCGTACGCTTTTCCCCGAAGAAACGGAAGAAAATGGTGAGTTACTACTTCATTGTAGTGTGCGCTGGCTTTCCGAAGGAAGTTCACTTGCGAGATTTTGGAGTTTGAGGGAATGTGTTTTAGAATATCTGGAAGAAAACGATGAATTGTGCCCATTGAATGTTCCCTCCCCAGGAGTGAAAATTGGCTGTAGGATTTAGCTTTTCTTACCGATATAATGGAACATTTAAACAATTTAAATTTAAGAATACAGGGAAAAAATTGTATTTTTCCTACCCTAGTTGGTCATATATATCTTCTTTTGTGAACAAACTTTAGCTTTTTTGTCTGGATTTTGGAGAGAAAAAAATTAACTCATTCCCCTTTTATCCAGGAATTATCTGCCAAAGTTAGTAATGTTCCAAACTATGATAGATTTAAAAATTTAATATCCATTTTGCAGGATTCTTTCAGTGCCAGGTTTGAGGATTTTAAAGATGATAAAAAAATACTGAACTTTTCACTAATCCCTTTTCGATTTCTCTTCAAGACATTAGTTCTTACCCACCTCAGGTACAAATTGAAATTATTGACCTACAGCACCATATTACTCTGAAAAGCAAATATAAGGAAATTATTTTAACCACAAATGATCCGAATTACATCGAATTTTGGAAATTTGTGCCACCAAGCAATTTTCCAAATTTACATGTTTTAGTGGTCAGATATTGTTGTAGGTTTGAATCAACATATGTTTGTGAAGAAATGTTTTCTGTTATGAACGTAATGAAATTAAAATATCGCTCAAAATTAACTGTGATATGCACCTAAAACTATGTTAGTATCTTCACGAGCTAATCCAAATATAGATGATTTAGTAAAAAAACTACAGATTCAAAAGCCACATTAAGAGACTGCTTAGTAATCATTTAAAATTAAATGTTTCAAGTTGCTTATTTTTCTTTTGTACCTTATCTAACTGACTGATCCTGTAAAAATTTATCAACGATAAAATAGAAGTTTCTACTTTTTTTTTTTTGTTATACCATTTTCTTTTTACATTTTCACTGTATAAAACTTGCATTTAAAAGTATGTTTCTTTTTTGTAATTAACCCAGAAAAAGCCTATAAGAGTAACATTTTTTCACTTTTGTATATTTTTTACTTTGGTGGAAAAGTTGAAAGTGGCACGCGTAATTTTTTTTATCAGATTGTGGCACGCCTCCCAAAAAGGTTGGCCACCCCTGATCTAAGACAATGATACTTATAAAGCATTCTCTAAAGTTACAAAAGCAATTTTAATTTCATAATATTTTTTCCTTTGTTTTACTGAACATAATATAGTTTTGTAATACTTTTTAAATTTACATACCACTTATTCCAATATTTTTTGAATATTAATAATAAACAAAACATAATTAACGAGTTTTTTTAATAAATTAGCTGCATATGTTATCTTAAAAAAACATAATAAACCTGATAATGTTTCATTTTTTTAAAAAAAAACAAGCATTATAGAGAAGAAATTTTTATGTCAATACCTACTTAGGTCAAAATTTTTTTTTTGTTTTAGTTACTTTTTTATTATAAAGTTACGATTAATATAAACACAGTCCTCGCGCTATACTCTGGAAACTTCTTCAAATATAATATTTAATTCTCTGGCTAATGGTTCCACATGCATTAATTTTTTTTAAAAAAAAAGATAGTTTTAAATGTCAAAAAATAAAATAAATGGTTAAATAGTTACAATTAATAAAAATATGTATGACAGAATCACAATATTAAGTGACAAAATAGAAAGTGATTTTCCTTTCTATGATTGGTGTTGGACTATTTTGTTTGTTACTGTGTTTATTTAGTATACAATTAAGTTTAAATCTTGCAATAAAATAGTATCGTTAAAAAAAAGTCACTTTTTCAGAAATTATGCCATCCCAGGTGGGATTCGAACTCATGAACTTTTGGAGTACAAGTCCATTGCGCTACAGGGACCAACGAACGCGATTTTGCTTTCTATATATGCTGTTGGACTATAATTTTTGTTTGTTAACATTTTAAAATTTAATTAATGAATTTACATTTTAAAAAGTTGTATTAACATCAAATGTCACCCACTAGAAATTGAAAAAAATAAAAGCAATGTTTATGCATTATATGCTCCATTATTAATTTCCAGCCTAATTTCTATGCCTTATAATGATACTTCAAGCATTCTCTAAAGTTAGAAAAATAATTTGCTTATAGCATGATATAATTTTGTAATACATTTCTTCAATACATACCACATCTTATAAAAAATATTTCTTGAATATGAAACATTTTACACACATATGTAAAATAATAAACAAAACATAGTTAGCTATATATTATTTTTTTTAAAAATTATAAAACTGATAATCTTTATTATTTTTTTAAAAAAGGTAGTTTAAAAAAAGACATTTTCATATGAATTTCATTTGTCATTTTGTACGTTTTTTTGTCAATGCACATATGTATGCACTCGGTAAAAGCCCGTGCAACCCCGGGCCATGAAAGCTAGTAATACTGAAACCATGCATGTATTTTCTTTATTCTATTCACATTTTTCGTATTGATTTGGAAAATAAAAAAATATATAAAACAATATACGTCAATCATGTTATATAAATATGTGTTACTCATAGTACATGAGTAAATTGTTAAGAAGATTGATTAACTTCACTATTAATATCACTGTGAGTATTAATTACATTTTCTCGCCATTATTAATCACTGTGACAAGAGGCTTGTGGTAACTCAAGTTCGATACGTGAACGTCAATAGATGCGTGATTTACAAATCGTGAAAACATCGCATCAATAGTTATACCATGCCTAGTCGTCCCCAGTGCTCTACCAGAATCGAAATCCAAATTCAACTCTGATTTTAAACTTGTGCTAATCTCAATCCTTCACCTTTATCGAAATCAATATTGAAATCACCACCAAGTATAAGTGGAACTACATGATACTGTTTCCACAGTATAGTTTAGAACCAACTTCTGTATATGCTAATAATGTCTCGTGGATATAGTCTGTAATATCAGTAACATTTTGATTGACAGAAATATACACTGTGACTACAACAATAGGTTTCTGTATAAGTAAAGTGCATCTCACGGCACATGTATCTCACAAATTAGATTTAGTTTGATTAACGTACGGGCATTTCTCTTCTCGCAAATCATCATGATTACTAATAAACTTATGTTGTGAAAAGCACACATTTTGAAAGATGACGACCCCCCCCCTCGATTAATACTTGATCGTTGTATTGTGTTATGTGTTTAAAATTTTCAATTTCAACTAAATCCTAATTGCGAAGCCATGTTTCTGAAAACATCAAAATGTTTGCTTTTTGCAACATATTACCACAGAGATCCCGTACATATGGCTGGAGATTTTGGCAGTTGAATTATATCCACTCCATTCCTTTTATTAATCATAATTTGATCAATTGTAGTAAACTGAACAGTAGAAAGCCTGGCAAACTCAATCACCTCTGTCCGGCGCGATTATTGACTTATGAAGATACCGCTACAAAGGGAGTATATTGGTTGTGTTGTTGAAACAAAGTTTACTTTTGATAATTATTCTTTGTTACTTTGCTATTCAACACACCAAAACAGTATTAAATACATACCGCCAAATTCGGCGATTTTCAGTTATTATATTCAACTTTTTTGTCAAAAGAACTAAGGCATGAATTGTCGCTTGGGGGTTTTCAACGCCAATTACGCTAAAAAAAAACGCTAGTAAATGTAGTTTGCGAATTTTTTTTAAAGTTTTAATTTTTTTAAGGGTTTGGTTTTTAAAATATACTCTCCAAATTTCCTCCATAGGCAACAAATAACAGTAATTTTTAAACAAAAATAATATAAGGAAAAAAATACTACTGCAATGATTTTTTGTAAAAACTATGATTTCTTGAAAAAATTTCTTGAAAAACACAAAAATTCGTTTAAAATCCATATAATTTATAATTAATTTTTTCAGTATTTGAATAAAATAAGGAAAACAATGTTTGACACTTGGAAAAAGAGTTTTGTGTGACTGTTTTTATAAATAACGAAGTTATTAAATGTTTAGTTAAAATTTTGAATAATTTTTGAAAAATCACAAAAAAAAAGTTTAAGTATACGGGTAATTAAATCTGATGCAATATATTCAATGAAAATTTTAGATACAATTATATCTATTCCACATAATATATAAGTTTATTGTTTTATTTTTATGACTTCATATCCCTCATAAAAAAACTATTGAATGAATTCTTGCCACAAGTTGGAACTTGGAAGAAATCTGAAAAATAAATACTTTGGAAACCTTTTGGGGAATTTCACCTTTTTAATAAAACTTTTAATTCATTTTTCTTGGGGTCGCCAGCCAGTTGGATTATAATTTATATTCGAACTTCTAATAAAACATATAAGTCCTTTTAATTTTTAATGAAGCATTTTTAATCATTTTAAATATCAATAAAGTAAAGTGAAAGCATATTTTTAATACATAATTACAACATAGGTGCTTATTAAAAGTCTGTTGCCACAGACTTTATTTTTTTCCAGTGGAGAATTCCATTTGTTCTTCCATGAAAAAGGAATTCCATTTTCTAATTTAATATACAGCCTCGTACACTTAAAAGTAGTCAACAGGAGAAATTGATGATTAAACGACATCATTTTCAAAAAAGGATTAACCACGGTTTACCTCTGTTATTTTGGATTTAAATCAGAACACAAGGATATAAAAGGATTAACCACGGTTTATCCCTCTGTTATTTTGGATTTAAATCGATATAGGATATAGAAAGGGATATAGAAAGGGATATACACAAGGATATAGAAATTGAAGAAATTTTTACCGTAGAAAACATATTGACATGTTTCGAAAAAATAATTCTGTTAATTTGTTAGATTATTGCACTTTCCCCCAAGTTAACGTACTCTTTTTTTTGCACCTATAGGCCCGTTTACATGGACGAAAATTGCCGGCAATATACCGGCATGGATCCTCTTTCGAGGCGTTTACATGACGACCCGGCAAAATGCCTGGTAGAAAAGGAGGTTTGATTTTTGTACCCGCAATGGGGCAGGGGATTTGGGGGTAAAATGCAAGAACGTTTTCTAATTTTCCCATGATACATTGCGCCAAATCTTTATTTATTCAAAGATGGCTGCTGTTGTGGTTTGCTAGCGTTGGTGTACAGAAGAAATACAGCTCAGAATACTATTTTGAATGCTGTATATTGATAGTTTTATTTTAAATATTTGTTTGATTCAAATGCAGTTTAGTATTTTATTCTTTAAATATTGGTATAGCTAGAATGATTCTTGAAAATTGTATATTGAACTATTTAATATTTTCTCAATGTGTATATTGTTATACGAAAATTTTTAAAGTTTTTGACTTAATTTATTATGTGTTGCTCTCTTTTAATTCTTGCTTACTTCAAGCTTTAATAAATAGCTTGATTAGTAACTTATAAAAAAGTTAGAAAATTTATAATGTATACTTTCCTTGCCAATGTTTAAATTTTATATAATGAAACCTCTTTTTTTTTCTTTTCTCAAATTTCAGGATATTTTGTAAAAGTGTTATTTTTTATTAGTGCGTTGAAATTTGTAATAATGTTTAATTATTTAATTTGTGTGTTGTTTTAAAAATTTAATTGTGCTAGAAGCCTAGAAATGCTTGATTTTAAAATGTTATTGCTTCATGAAAATGTTATGAACTCTCTGGTTCATCAAGGAGCAGGATATTGTGAATTATATTGACCAGGTGGTCCGAGTCCTGTTTTTTTCCCCACAGGAAATGTTAATTTCCTTCAAGTTATCAAAAACTTCACTCGTATCAAATGTATCAACAAGCTAGTTATTATAGAAGTATTTTAACTGCAAGGCAAAATATTTTTTTCCCTAAAAATAAAAGTATTAAGAACCTGATTTTATGAAATAAGAATTATTACTTTGCATGTATGTTTCCAATATTTTAATATGATACATATACTTTAAGACATTAGTTTTTGAGATTAATTTGAAATTATTACAATATAATTCTTATGGATGTACACAATAAAATTGCATTTTTTGTTATTTTTCCTGATTTATCTTATTGAGTGTTTCCACATAAGTAAAAAAGTAGTACTATCTTTTTATTAAATAACTCCATAGGGGTGTAATGAAATTTTTACTTTGAAAATTGATTAAAATGTGATATAACCAATAAATAGAATTAACTGTTTTATATTCACATTCCCATGAATTTATGAGGATAAGAGCTTAAAAAGAAAATTTCTTTTTTCTAAAATCTTCAAATTTAATCCATTTAATTTTTGTTATTAAAGCGAATCATGATTTACTGAACCAAAAGATATCCTTTTATATACATATTGAATTGAATGGGCAAGTACAAAATTATTTTATAAAAGTAGGCTAAATATTACTGTTTTTCTCCTCGAAGGGTTAAATAATCCCTCAATTATGAAACATACTATGAAAAAGTTCTTATGAAAATATTGTACATTAAGGAAAATACACACTTTCTTACAAACAAAAGTTAATTTAGCTTTTTAATTAAAGTTGGTTAATATAAAAGTTTTGATTAATAATTAGGAATTCTTCTGAGATTGAAATGAAATAGCTTTTAACATTATTTAAAGGTTTTGGGCATCTGAAATAATCTGACAACAAACAAACATTTGATATGTTTTATAGTCTGACTTCCTTTATAATTATTACCCTTCAAAAGGTTTGAACTTTTTAAAGACATGTCTGTCTCCAACATTCAGAAAGAAAGAAATTTGACTTTTTTGTATAAATTAAGAAACATGTTTCAAGAAATATGCTTTTTAATAAAATTATTTTATAGTAGATTGAATTAAATTGTTTTCACGAAAATTCTTATTAGACAGTAGTTTTATTTAATAATCAAATTCATTTTAATATACATCATTTATTGACACTTAATTTTAACATTACATGAAATGCACTATAAGTGAATAAAGCATTTCATGATATGGTATATAAATCAGACTCTGTGGATGTAACACTATACTATAAGGACAAATCAAGGATCTAACTGCAAATATTCATTGTGCACAATACCTTGTACAATCAGCACATCTCGATTTTTATCTTATTGATAATATCTAATAAATCTCTCTGGAAATCTTATGAATAGCTTTTTCAATTTATTTACAACAAAAAAGTATTAATTTTAAAAATATTTACAAAGAGTATTAAATGTCATCAACCCAAACAAATAAAAGGATACAGTAAAAAAAAAATTAAAGAAAATCATCTCCTAAATCAAAGATTAAAAAGCGAAAAAAGGTCAAATTATGCAGAATTTCTAAAATTTTCACTTTATATATATCATTAAGTTTCATCACTTACATATATCTTAAAAGTTTTTGCGAATTTTATTTACTCTAAGTTCAACACTATCAAAATTAATTTAATCAAATCAATGCTTTTTTTTCTATACATTTACAAAAGTAAGATCTGAAAAGGTCTTCCCTTGTTTACAAAAAAATTAATGGCAAAAACTAGTCTTAATACATTACTGATGACAAATTAATTCCCGATGAAATAAGAGTTTCAGTTGAGCTGAAACTTCTACACCACATAAAAGTTTTAAGATCTACATGCATTTTAGCTTTATATTCCATATTGGATTGTTTCAGAGCAATCACAGCTCATGAAGTAAATAATGAAATTGCCCTTTACTCTTAATTCATGTAACTGAAATTCTACAAGAAAAATTTATTCTACAGCTTCACAAAAAATATACATAGTAAAAATATTCACAAAAAAGAAATTTCATAACAATTTTTATCTTAAAATTTGTTGCTTTTGGGAGGAGGGGAGGTTTTATTCTCCTCCAATTAAAAAAAAATGTATGAATTAATTGTGTACAATAATTTTAACTTAGTAAAAAACAGGGAAATTAATCTTTAAATTCAAAGGACAAGTAATTGGGTTGTCTGTTCTTTAAAATTAATTAAATCTACAAGAAAACAGCCAGCTATGTGAAATATACTACACGTAGGAACTAGAAAGCAAAAACAGGCGATAGCATTACGTTATCTACAAAACTTTTCATGGTATTTTTGAGAATTGTATATGGTATGGGCCCAGATTAAATGAAATATCACAAGAATTTTGAAATTTCAGATCTCTTACAAGCTGGTAAAATTATAAAATCCACTTCTATACAGTCAACTTTCTGAATTTACATAAAACAAATTTGAATACTGAAATCATACAACTTATAGAAAAAAGTTGAATGAAAGAAACAAATACACATAAAATGGCAATGTGCAATGTAACTATTTTTTATAAAATATCTATACACTTTTTTTCATGTCCTAAAAATACAATAAACCTTCGTATAACAATTGTTCATAACTGTAAAATTACATATTAAATACTAAAGCTTAAACCACCTTAATTTTCCTTACAGTAATTTTTATTAATAAATCATTACATTGCATATACTTATCACTACAATCTTTTCCCC